>JARJLU010020139.1:8750-65332 GCA_030272975.1 Sparidentex hasta | reverse complement strand
TTCATACATACAAAATGTAAGAATACAGAACCATCAAATAAAAGGCTACTCAGTTTCTCTAATTTACATATAATATACTGAAAACCATTCCTTTTTTAGATAAACAGTGTTAATGCAGCTTTTCTCACAGTATAAGACATTATTACATTATGAGGTTTTATTACATTATGAGTTGCTATATAGTGGAGCTCATAACGTAATAGGTTATTACATTATTACGTTGTGCACAAAGACGTTATTACGTTATGCGCTCATGATTTTATTACATTAAGAGTTGATTATTACGTTATGAACATTTATTACATTGCAGTTATTACGTTAAGAGCCGTTATTACGTTAAGAGCCCTTATTACGTTATGAGTTGCTACAGCCTCCTCACTGATAAAACACCGGCAGCCCCATGTTGGTTGCGAATGCATCAGCGCTGTCAAGAGGGGAGAGACAGCTGCCCTCATTTCCCAGGTTCTCTCTTCGAAAAAATGCTAATGCCGTGTTCTCCTGTAGGTCTAAATTACAAGCTGTCCGCTTCATTTAGCCTTCCTCGGGCCGTGTTGGTGGGATTAGAGCCTTTTAGCTGGCCCGCATCATGGCTGTGCAGGTCTCATCCGCTCTCGCCACGACTTATGTAATTTCCATCAAACCTAAAAAAGGCAAACATGCCAAGCCATGTTATTGTTGTCTTTCAGTCTCTGATGAAAAGCTCCCCGGCCCCTCCACATGCTGCCGATGGATGATGATTAGGGGGTTATTGATATTTCTGACACACCACTCACACCACACAGCTCTCTTTGGGGGGGGGGGGGGGGGGGGGGGTGTAGTTTTTATTGACATGTGACATGTCGTCAGTGCTTAATGATCAGCTACAGATATTATCGGTAAAACCTCAATTCGCTTCCAGCATTTCGAATGGCGGTCTTAATGAAACAATATTTACTGTGATCATCTAAGGCCTATTCGCAGTTTAACAGTAAATCATTAACTGTAATGATGATGTGTCTGCAGCCATGCTCGCTGCTCTGCGAGGCTGCGTTTTGAGCGGTGTGGAGCTAAGCACTGCCGGCACTCTAATAGGCTGACAGGGGCAGATTACTGCATTATTCTATCGTCTTTGAACACACTTTGACTCATTAGCCTTTAGCTGTGGCTAATTCTGTGTCAAATCTTAACTGTGTCTTCACTGCTATTATTATTCTGTTGTTGTCACTGCTGTTGGTGCTGTTACAATATGATAGCAAAATACTACATATTCCTGCCATAGTTCTTATTATTAATGCTAGGAAAGCAGAAGGGATATATTATAGTTGATGTTATTATTTTTGCTATTACTGCATCATTGCGCTTATTTCCTTTTGCTCTCTTGTGTTCATTTTTTGTTTTGTTTCATTTTGTTGTCCTCAGGTTGGATCAGGTGTTTTGTGTGCAAAGTGCTATATGATAAAGTTGAATTGAGTTCACTGCATAGCATTTCTCAGGATACTCAGAGACACTTTACATAATCACATTACAAAACGAAACACAGTAGCTAATTAGTACTATGGATGTATTATTATTATTATTATTATTATTATTATTATTATTATTATTATTATTATTATGCCACTTGTGGTACTGCAGCAGAACATTCCCCTGCACCCCAAAAAGCCTATAGAGCATCCTTACAGAAGAGACATCTGTTAAAGGGTTGGCAGGACACTTCAAACATCAGAAAAGTTTGATCGTGGCTTTTTCTATTTTGAAGTTTTGATCCACGGAGGTTTAATATTTGCAAATCTTTTCTCAAGGCGAGGGAAAGCGATTTGAATGGGTGACAACGCGGAGCCAGTGGGCCAAGAAGGAAGTTGTGAGCTGGGCCAGCAGGAGAAACACTACTGTCAATATTCAGCGGATTAGTGCATAATCAGAACAGCCCACTCTGACTAGACGCAGAAGACATGAATTACGTAGACACAGATCACATCGGAGCAGCAGATGCATAGCCCATCAATTCGCATGCTGAGTGGAATGATGAAGTGGTTTTCTCCACCATTAGGTGATAATATGTTCTGATCCATCCTCGGGCTGTGTTTCACACACACGTTTCCCCACTTTCCTCCCCTCTGAGGTGTAGAGTCAACACGTCTCACAGAGCACAGCTGAATCAGAGCTGAAGGAACGTTTCTCAGAGCACTTAGCAGCCATTTACACGTGAGCACGCGAGGCGGCCGGTGGGCAAGTCACCGCAGAGATCAGCAGGCCGTCTTTCCTCTGTCCTCAACAGGGCTGCAAGCTAATTTCAGAAGTGACACACCTGTGAAGTGTGAGATTTATTTTACAGTCCACATAGGGATTTGAGGGGGGAGATCCCAGCACAGTGTGTGTACCGCAGGATCTGACAGGAGAACGCAATGGTGGTCTTTAGTGTACGCCATGTCTTGTATGCAGAAAAAGACTGCATGTGGGAAGACTCTTGTGGGATATCTATGATGTGTGAGAGGAAGTATTTGAGTCTGAGTTGAAATGTGTTTAACTGATGATGAATGTAGCTACCATATTCATACCTATTCATTGTATTGTCAGTGATATAAATCAGTAACTAATTTGTTGCACTTGATCCTACTAAAATGGATTTTTATCTTTAACTAATTATTTTTGCTTTTTGTTTTTATTGTCTTTTAAATGCAGTCTGAAAATGTTTTTATTGCTTTAACGTCTTATTCAAATGCATTTGTGTCTCTGTAAAGCACTTTGATTTGCCTTGTGCCTGGATGGGGTGTACTATTAAATTTGCCTGCCTTGCCTTATCCATTGAAGGGTCAAATAGAGCTTTACATGCAACTGCATGTATAGTTGAATAAAGTCAAAATTCAAACCACAGCACAATAGTCCAAAACATAAAAAAAGAGAGAAACAGAGTGATTAAAAGTCTCTGCTCCTCCAACAAAAGCTACAATTATGGAGAGAAATACAACAGTGACAGCCTCCCTCTTGTGGACTCGATCGACCACTCAGCCCATCGGCCATGAATCCCATTGTTTCATCAGTTTTTTAGGGATTTTCCTCCATGCATTTATTCACACACTTTAACTTGTATTAGAAGGATGTGGCACCAGTAGGAGGCTGGCGTTTTTATTATTGTGTTTGTATGGCTGGGGTAGTGTCTGCTAGGCAACTCCAAACAATTGTATTCATACTGTATAATTTCAATATTGAAATTCAAGCTAAATTGCGAGTATGAATCCATGAGTCTCTCACTTGAGGGAGTAGCATCTATTTTGACATGCTCAGCAGTCCTTCATCAGAGTTTTGGACGGTGTTATGTTATGTCATGTTATGCTGGCTGTATCTAATCCAATCTGAGAGCGCCGCTAAATTTAGACATCTGCTCTGAACAAAACTGAAGGTACTTAATGCACAACTAAAAAAAAATGGGGAGGGCTAGGCAGAGGGTGCAGTTCAAGACCCTCTGGAGAAATAAACACATGGAGTCACATTCTGCTCTGATCTGATCTAGAGCTGTTCACCGACGGGTGGACAGCTCAGAGATTACTTTTGGGATTAAAAAGGGTTTTTGTCTTCACTCCTGTTTATCAACCCGACTGCAGCAGCAATCAGTTATTTCAGTGAAGTTCAGTCTTTCCTGTTGACTTCCTCTCTCTCTTATTTAACTCTCTCCTGGACGCTATAGCGAGAGACAACCAAATGAATTGCACATAACATTAAGAAAACTTATGTTTTTTTGGGGGGTTTGACTATTGTTGGAAACATTTGACTTAATGGCAGTACACAACTCAACAACTTATATGACCAAGGTCTAGTTGACATTGAGTGCAGAACACTTACTTATTACATTTTTAAATGTTCTGCAGTGTCCAATATAAAAGTAAGAGAAAAGTTTAGTTTTCAAGAGTCAGGTCAGTGGTAAAAGGTGCGGAAAATAACATAGCATGGAGGAAGGAAAAAGACAGAGGAGGGAAAAAGAAGAGGGGCAGGAGGCAGGATGGGCGAGAAGAAGAAATGGAAAAATGAATAAAGAGGGGAAAAGACAAAGCAGCAAGCACAGATGGTACTAAGTTGATTACAGTAACAAACAAACAAGACATAATGTTATTATATAACCCTGCTTCCTATAAATTCCTTGCACTAATTTTCCAACAGTAATTACAGTTTGCCAGGAACTCTCTGAAAATGTTTTCACTGGGTTCTCCGGCTTCCTTGGACTGGCCAAACACATGTGGGCTAGTTAATTTGCACCTCTTAATTGCCAGTAGGTGTGACTGTGAGTGTGAATAAATTCATGAGCAGATAAACAGATTTAAAAATGAAACTTTCCCTTGTACCTTAAATGGTTGTGTGGGTCCATGAGTCAGCCCAGCGACTGACTGGCGACCCTCGAGAGTGTATCTCGCTCCCAGCCAATGTTAGCTGGACTGGGCTCCGGCGCCGATGGGAACCCCCAAAGGAGAAGTGGGTATGGTTAATGAATGGAGTGAAGTGAAATGAAGTTTGAGGTTTGTAAATTGATATCAACTGATCCACATGCCTTTTCATAGTAGCCACCCCCCTTAAGAATACTGCACAGCAGCAGCAGCAGCGGTACACATACAGTGCCTTTGAAAAGTATTCACCCCCTCGAATGTTTTCCCCTTTGATTCATTTTATACATGGAATCATGGTCAGTGTACAAAAAAATGAAGAAAAAACAAAAAACTCTTTAATGTGAAAGTGAACACAGATCTACAAAGTAATGTAAAATAATATCATGTAAAATAAATGATATTTAAAGTCAGAGCTTTATGAGCGAGTGGCAAAGAGAATGCTACTGTTGAGGAAAGCTCATTAAATCTCAACAAGAGTTCACCCAAAGACATGTGGGAGACTCCAAGGTCAACTGGAAGAATGTTTCTTTGGTCTAATGAGACCAAAACTGAGCTATTTGGCCTCGAGACTAGATGCTATGCACATCACCACAAACACACCATCCCCACGTGAAGCATGGTGCATCATGCTGTCGGATGCTTCTCAGCAGCAGAGGGCTTGTAAATGGAAGAGGGTAAAATGAGTGCAGCAAAATGTAGGGACGTCCTGGAGAAAAACCTGATTCAGTCTGCAAGAGAACTACGACTTGGGAGGAGATTTATTTTCAAGCAAGACAATGACCCGAAGCACACAGCGAAAGCTGCACAGAAATAGTTTGAACACAACAAGGTGAATGTTCTGGAGCGCCCCAGCAGAGGCCCAGACCTCAGTCTAAAAGAGAATTTGTTGCTGGATGTGAAAAGCTGTTCATGCCCGATCCCTGCAGCCTGACAGAGCTTGAGCAGTTTTGCATAGAAGAATGGAGTGTAGTTGTAGTGTCCAGATATGCAAACCTGACTGAGACCTACCCAACCAGAGTGCTGTGATTTTAACCCAAGGGTGCATCTACTAAATACTGACTTTAAAGTGGTGAATACTTACGCAATTGCACACTGTACAATTTAACATTAAAGATATAAATGGTAAGATATATATTTTTTGCTTTGTATATCTTTTGTATGTTGACCGTTATTCATGAAAAAAAGACAATAAAATGAAAAAACAACCTAGATGGTGAATACGTTGAATAGGCGTGACATTTTCAGTTCTTGAATATTACAACTAACAATGAAAATCTGTGACTGCGTCACTAATTCCCTCAATAAAATGCTACACATCTGTGATGCCAGCTGATGTCCAGCAGTTTAAATGGCCTTTGGCTGCACAGGAAGTGATGTGTCGCAGGATCACCACTATAACTGTAAAACTGGTTACATCGTGAAAATCCATCAGGGCTGGCCAGAGAACCGAGCCACCAAATGAATGATCCCAACCTTTGCGTGTCCTTCCGACGGTCGAATGGAATCAACATGTGGAGCCTGTCAGAATGCCAGTACTGAGCATCCAGCTAATTAGTTTGATTTCAGCTGCCTCCTGTGATCTCTGCAATCAGCCAATACACGCAGATACGAAACTGAATGAAATTCGAATAAGCACGCTATCGCCGCGATCAGAGGAAACCAATCATTGTGCAGATTTACTGTCTTTAATTTCCGAGTCAAAGGAAAGTGTATTTTCAGTCCTGTTAGATCTGTTCTCTTCAGTGGAGTTTGTTTGTACGGCAGCGTTCAAACTGCGTCTCTCTGCGCGACAGAAAACCCGGGGGTCAGGAGTCTTGATTAAGTCTCTTTTATTTGTGTTTTTGTGTGTGTCGTTTTCATGTTACTGCAGTGCTGTATTGACTCACGTGCGCGTTCATCTGCATCTCCCCGCCGTCACATGCTCGCTCTGCCCCAATTCTGCCGTCAGAGCCGGGTACAGATCTTCCAAACTGCCTCTGGGTGCAGATGCCTTTCATGGCTCTGACCTGGAGTGTGTGTGTGTGTGTGTGTGTGTGTGTGTGTGTATACAGCACACACACATGCGCACACTCTATAATGTATATACACACAGGAATGCTGTCTCATAACTCCATTAAGGTTTAATAGAGTGTTTGATTTCGCTCTGAGGGAAATCAAAGCCATCAGCCATCTGCTGTGGCTCAACAAAGCAAAAAAACCCAGAACATAATGTGCATCGTGTTTGCAGCCTTTTGCTCTGTATAAGTATTAACTTGAATATTCCGTGTATGTCTGCTACGTTCCTATCCTGTTCCGCCTTGTGTTTGTCGACTCCAGAAGCGTCAGGAACATTTGAAAAGTACTGATTCCTTTAAGTGACAGCCTGCTGTTATGATCTTTATGATCCAACTGTGTCGGATAGCTATAAAACGCTGCGCGCGAAGAATAGATGTTCTCAGTGTTATTGGACTCAAATTTGCATCTTAACGCCTGCGAAATGCCCTCTGCAACGCTGCTGATTTAATGTTGCCAGCAGGGGTTAGATGTTCTTACTGAGTGGGTGTTTGACTACTCAGGTGGATGAAACTTCAAGAACAAAATATTTTCGCGATTTAGGTCTGTGCATGATCGCCCTGGATATTAGTTTTACATATCAGACAGATATTTGCTGCGCGGTTAAAGTTTAAAGGTCCATTTTTCAGTCATTTTACTCCACAGGGGATGCAGAACCAAACTGAGTGCATTGTTAAAGGTAGTGGCAGTGGTCTGGCTGTGTGTACTTCTGAATATTTTGCCAGATGGCAACGGGGCAAACAGACTGTGGCGGTGGTGGGTGTCGCTGGTGCCCGGTTGATGGGCGCCAGTGATGTTCTGAAGTACAACAGGAAAGCAGCTGGTGTACCGAACACACACTGTTCTCTCAAAGAGATCGGAACATTATAGGAGTCGCGCGGAGTCGCCAGCGAGCTCTTCATCTAACAGGCTGTTCACTCTCCAGGATGCACGCTCTCTCTCCTCTCTCCACCTCAAAGCCATCAGCGTCTCCTGCTTTCCTGTCATTATTCTTTCACATGCACTTAAGAGTTGAATTGGGCGTGAATGAAAAAAAAGGGTATTTTTGGCGGCAGGTTTTGAAAAGGAATAAGAGTGCATGGAATACAACAGGTGATAGCTCTGTTTCTACAGTGGTTTGGGAGTGCAGTGTTAAACCAGCAGACTGCTACATTACCCACAATGCAACCTAGATGCTGATCAGATTTAAGGCAGCTTCTTCTGGAGCCGTTAAAAGTCTATATACTACATTTTTTCACATATGCAGTGGTACTCCCCAAGAGCTGTCAATGCATGTGTAGGAAAAGAGTGGCGTTACCCTTTAATACAGATGTGACACAGCTGTAAAAGAGTGAACACTGTGGCTGGTGTCACTGAGATCAGCAGCTGATCGATTATTTAGTCTCACTCACATACATACTTCAATCTTCACTGTATCCAAGAGCTAATTTTATTCTAATTGCTCATATTATCTCTTGTTATCCAAAGGTCACTGGTTCGATTCCCCTGGTCTGCATGTTGAAGCTTCCTTGGGCAAGATACTGAACTGCTAAACTGCACCTGATGTGCTGGTCGGCACCTTGCACGACAGCCACCGCCATGAATGAATGCTTGTACGAATTTATTTAAGTCACTTTGGACAAACGTGTCTGCTGAACGCTCTAAAATGTAAAAACCTGAAATTTGTCTGAGACAGCTTTTTAAAGACGCACTATGTAGTTTTGGTCATGAATAAAAATCGTTATTGATAGATTAATCACACTAAATCAACAACCTCTTAACACAATTTGTACTGTTTGACTTTGTTTATATGTGGCGGACCCTGCCACCTTGCTTATTGTAAATGTTTTAATCCGAAACTATGAATACAATAAAAAGCTGCCTGATGACATCACACTGTGGAGTTACCTGCGTTTTAGGTCAAACAAAGCATCACTCCTGCAGTGCTGCTCAGCATCAGACTACTGCCTGCTGACCCCTGTGACTGACGCTCCAAATCCCCTTTGGGAGTGCTTAACAACACTGCACCCTGCTGGCGGCACTGCAGCACCCTCACATTTACCTCTCAGGATTTTTTCCTTAAAAACTGCTGAACTGTAAATAACACAAATGATAAGCGACTGTAAAAAAAAGAAAAAAAAAAAAAAGAAAAAAAAGGGAACCTCGAAACAGTGAAACAGTAAAACAGCATATAGTGATCTTATGCACAAAGGAAACGGAAGTCATTAGAGGTCAGGGGGTGCCTTGACACAGACACAAGATCTGCACCTGGCAGCAAGACTCAGTGTCATACAGGAATTCTTCTCACTGTGAAGGTGTAAAATATGAACAGTATGTAAGGGTTAAGTTCATTTGCACAAACGAAGGGAGGGAAGCTTCCTGATTCATGCTCACTTTACTACAATGGCCTACAGGTGCTGGGGACAAAGTGCAGTCTCTATACACTATATTCAGTGAGGTCTCCATCCAGTGAAAGCTGGACTCACCCGCATTACATCTTTAACCCTTTTGGCTGGTGAAAACAGAGCTGGGCGACACGAGGCGAAGCCCTCCATTTACCGGCTGATTTTCTTCCAATCCTCACCTGTGACCGCGAGTTTGTCACGGTCACTGAGCAGAGACAAGGAGAATCTGCAGAGCTCAGTGTTGAGCTTCTGCCCCTCTGTACCGGCTTATTTGCCGGGATCCGGGCACCTGTTCAGCTTCTGTTTCGTGGCGTAGAGAGACCGAGACACTGGGGGAAGACGTGAAGGTGAATCCTAAACGCGAGGGGTTGTGTGGGATGCTCTGCTTTGACCTGCTGTACGGCTCATCCACCAAGTACACTTGAACTTTGACCTCCAAACACACTGACCTCACTAAGTGAGGTGGACTGCTGAAGCCCTAAACGGTGCAGGATTTTCTGCGGCAGCCGCTCTTGACTTAAAGAAAGGAAAAAGCATTTTTCTGAACTCCCAGAATCCACCTCTACACGTACCTATTACTGCTGTGCAGCAGAAGCACATTTATACATGTCGTAATATCCTCAAACTGTCAAATAACTGTCTACTTTACCCATTTTATTTCATCTCATGCCTTCAGTGAAAACTATTATAATCTATTTCCGTCAAATTCTGAATCCGGATCCAGTGTCTTATATATGGTCTTCTTTTTGCAGTTTTGTCCATCATATATGAGTAAATGTAATGACATTGGCTGTAGGCTAATAATAGAGTGTTGTCCAAATAAGTCTCAGAGTCAATTAGTTTTTATAATTGGTTTTCAGTTAAATGCCTGAAATAAGGTCTGTGGTTATCACAGGCTGAAGATATTTAAACGTTTTGTTCAACAAAATAAAACACATCATTAAATGTCACACAATATAATTGTATAAAGCTTAGGTGTGTTAAAATCAGCGGTGTCGAAATGAGACGGAGGTTGTCACGGGCATTAAACGTCATCACACTGAACACGTAGACTCATCTACTTCACAATTTGAGCTCAAGTTTACAACTTTTAGATGGTTAATGTACAGAAAAACCTCTATAGTAATTGTGTATTAAGGTGCTTACAGGGTTCACTTTTAAGAGATGTGACCCTAATGTATTCTGTTTATAGCCTTGAATTAGCTTTTAATTTCTCGCTATTTCATTTTCTCTTCAAAAATCACAAAAGTGGCGTTCATCTGAGAGGGTTATCTTGCTGAACAGAACGTGTAAGTATGATAATGTTGCGTTGGCCACAGAGATTTTTAGCGATAATCCAACATCCAACAGGCTTTTTGCCGCGACCAGATGTTAACTTCCAGGTAAGCCTTCAAAAACACGTCATTGCTACACCGCTCTGTTGGTTGTTGGTAAGATGGAGGAATCCAGGTAACAACAGTTCTTGGTTTGGTTCAGATGCATAAACTACTCGGTTAGGTTTAGGAAAAGATCCTACTTTGGGTAAAAATAACTACTGTATGTTTGGTTCTCGTAACTACGTCGCGTCATGTAATGAAAGTGATGTAAGCATGTCACATTTACAAACTGATTGCTGGTCGCAAACAGGATGCTAATCACACTCTTTGGAAGAAAAGTCCAGTGCATGGACCGGCCACCCCATGGTTGGTCCGGATCTGATCTTTTCTCCGTCGTTATTCTCCTGCACTAGAGAGGTGCTTGAAGAAGTGATGCTTGATGGGTACCTACAGGGTCAAACTTTGAAGCATAAAGCCAATGACCAGACTGATGTGTTTCCATGCCCTGTTGCCCACGGTGCTGTTTTAATTCAAAGTGGCTCACAACAAATGGCTCTTATCGGCATGCCGTCTTCTCTCAGGTAGGTGTTCTTACAACTCAACCTGCAGGAGGCTCTGTCCTCCAGTCTTTGTGTTAGAGAAGGCTTGACAACCAAGCGGTCTTTGAAGAGGCCTTGAAAGAAGAAAAAGGCTTTAATGCATCAGATAGCACAGACAGGAGAGCAGCGTTTTTAAGAGCCATGCCCAACAGGAGCCGCAGAAACCTGCAGGGATGTGACTTGGCCGCTCAACACGCTTCCCACTGTTAGATTCATGGCAGATGGAGAGCAGTGTAGTCAAGTGCGGATGGTCTATTATGTGCGCTGCAAGCTATCAAGTGGTCAGCCTTGTCGCAGTGCACTCATTCAAGAAACAGATGCACACACACACACACAGACACACACACACACACACACACACACACACACACACACACACACACACACACACACACACACAGGCAGCAGTGCATAATATGATCTGGATACACACCCGCACATCTTTCATGCTGTATAACAAAAATTCTTCCTCTCCCCGGCCCCAAGAGGAACAGCTGAGCGTCAGTCACTGGAGCTGTGATCTCACTGGTCAGCGTGGATGTCGGTTGTGAAAATGTTTTATTCGTTGTTTGATTCATTTTTTTTGTGTGTGTGTGTGTGTGTTATGTTATTGCATTATCAAAAGCCAACCGAAATGAAAAAAAAAACAACATTTATGTGACAAGATGCATGTCAGCCAGTGCAACAGCGTGGTCTATGGCTTTTACACACACACACACACACACACACACACACACACACACACACACACACACACACACACACAATGTTTGTTTTTGGTTTGGTTTTTAGGGGGTCTGTGGACACAAGCTGCAGAGATTTTCACGTTTAGTTCTATGTCATAAAATATGTCAGTAAATACCACGCTCGTGCCTTAAAGGGGCTTTGTGTTTGATATTTAAACTTCCTGCAATGTTTGACCCGAACAACAGATGCCAGTATTTGCCCACACTTCCGCTGCGGACTAAATTCATCAGAATATCAGGTGCAGGAAAAAAAAAAATCCAAAAAACCCAAAGCAAATGGTTTTAGAAAGCTTATTGAATAGCAAGGACATCTAACATTTGTGTGGACAGAAAACACAGTGAGGCTGAGCATGACACGACCATGAATTAGAAATTAAAGAGCTACAGCACTTAAAAGTTCTTGATGGGTGTGAAACACTGAGTGCTTAAAAGAAATTAAATTATAAAAAAAAAAATACCACATTTAAAGACAAGAGGAAAAGATTGCTTAACTTTAATTCCAAGGGGGAGAATTAAACAGCAGACCACAAACAACAGGTGAGATGTGTAACTGTCTTCTCCTGATGTTAGTCCACCACAGCTACGTCTGGCTGGTTAGCTATCACGAATCTGTTAGTCTCTATCTGGATCTCTATCGGGATCTTCTCTTGGTCATTCTCCACCACCTTCAGGAGTGTCTCTCATTTTGACCTCGGGGCTTCAGGCCCACGCTCGTCAAAGATCTATCTATCAATCTATCTACAAACAAGACCAGATCTCTCTCTGTGTCT
Organism: Sparidentex hasta; assembly: GCA_030272975.1. Taxonomy (NCBI): domain Eukaryota; kingdom Metazoa; phylum Chordata; class Actinopteri; order Spariformes; family Sparidae; genus Sparidentex; species Sparidentex hasta. The sequence continues at coordinate 53,110 of JARJLU010020139.1, read as the reverse complement.
CGGCTCTGTTGCAGCTTGGAGCACTTTTCTTTGCAACCTTAACACACTGCACCTTCAAAAGAAGAGCAGCGGTCTTAGATCTGCGGGCTTATTTCAATCTATACAGATGTATAGATTTCCCTTTAATTCCCGGAGGCGCGAGGCTTCTTCCACTGTGAATTTCATGAGACCCAGAGTCTCACGTACACGATCCATAGCTCTGCGATGCTGCGGAACTGCCTTGAGGGATTAAAAACATGAAGATGTTCATGATGATCATCATAGCGAAGGGATGATGACAGATCATAGAAATATCAAATCAAAATTTTAAAAAGTAAACATAGTAGGCAACCAGTAAACCTCAACTTCAGTCAACAGTGATGTGGCCATATTTTTATAACAACTGCTATATAATATATTTTATCATTTTATATTTCATATATATTATTTATTATTATATTATTTTGATTTATGGATCCTGTGGTCAAATTCCTCATAATCATTCCAGTCAACTCATATATTTGATTTCCTTCAAATTTTGTTTTGAAACTCCCAACCGGAAGTGCCTTTTTCTATCTGGCGAACCTGACGCGCCAAACGGGATATCGCGAGATTTTCAACTGGCACGCGCTCGAGCTCGGCGTTCCGGATAGTTTGAATGTGTCGTCGCCTGCGCCGGTCATGAGAAGGAGTGCAGGTAAGAGCGAAGACACCTGAGCGTCGTCTGCATTCTGATAAGTGACGGTACATGTTAAACCAGTGTGGTGACACGACTCACGACATTGTTGCGGACTAATGAAGCGCAATGACTTCCTGGTGTCCGTGCTTTTATATATTATATATGTTAACCAGGTGACTGCTGTAAGTCAAAGTCCAACTGGAGCTGTCAGTCTATCAGGACAGACCTGTTCTGCAGGCTGATGACAGGTGATTACAATGTTAACTGTACACTTTTTTTTAATGATCATTCTTATTATTTATATTATTGTTAAAAAAAGTGTGCTCATACTGCACATTATTCTATTTATAGGTGACTAATAATAACAGAAACATAACAACATGTTATACTGCACTGTTGCAAAAAGTACAATAACGTCATACTTCAGTTAACTGAACTGATATTAAATGAACTTAAGTTTCAAAAGACATTTTCCACCAACAGATGTACTTAAGTGTCATCAGGACAAGTACGAGTAAGTTTTCCATGCATTTACACATAGGTACTTTATACAATGGATTGACTGATTATTGACATGGCCAATTATCAGATGACCTTTTTGATCATTTTTTTTGATCATCATATTCTGCCTTGGTAGTCTGCTTGAGTGTAAACGTCACTGAAGCAAAACTCACGTCAAGTTCTCAGTCTCATTATTTCCTTTCGACCGTGACTTTCTGCTTTCAGAACGGGTCAGGTGTGTCGACACTGTGCTGTGGAGCTGTGAAAGCAGGAAACAGATCTCCGCTTGTGATCACACCATTAGTATGAGAAGGACATGCGCATTGATTGAACTCAGTTGCTTTGCAGATAAACCCGCTCAAACGCACAGGCTGCAGACAATCAGAAAAAGCAATTAAAAAAAAATGTGCTACTTGTGCTAGTCCATTAAATATTATGGACATTTCATGCAGCATCCTGGATTTTTGTCTTGACTGCAGACATTAACTCCAGAGCTGCCTACTTCTATCTGTGTTCTACAGAAATAGAAAATAGACTGATGGGTTTCAGAATGCTGAAGCTGAGCCCACACATGCTGATGCTCCAGACGCTCCACCAGCCTAAGGAGGTTCAATTTTATTGTTTCTTTAATCAGCACATCAATTTTCAGCCGTGCTGACATGGTTCTACAAGGGCTTCTAATGATCAATTAACCTTTTAACACGGCCAGCTTGGATTAGCTAACACAATGTGCTATTGGACCACAGGAGTGATGGCTCATGAAAATGGAACTCAGTAAACCTGAGGAAAGTTGTTATTAAAAATCAGCCATTTCCAGCCTAAATAGCCATTCAGCACATGAATAAGATCCAGACTGTATTTTGGAGAGATTTTACGTGATTTTGATTGACAGTTTTCATTTTTGTCACTAAATAAACTGAATACTAATTCATGCTGTTTCACTTAGTTCATATGTGGCGGACCCTGCCACCTTTCCAGCTTCAAACAATGTTCTGGCAGCTTGTTTATTCACTTATGGAAAAAATAAATGCACTCTGAATAAGTATTGTTGCCTCGTTAATACTATAAATATATATATATATATATAAAAAAGATTTTTGTTTCTCTCCTGCACGTTCAATAACCTTATCCGCCCTCGAAAGCAGTAACAGTGAGTGGGAGGAAGCGAGATGATGTGTGGATGCTGTTTGGCTGCTATAGGAGAACCTGCTGCGTCTGTACGCTCCGCAGATATTTGCTGGGATTTCTCCTCTAGTGCTTTTGTTCTGACAACATGAAGTCCACGTGGCTGCCACCCTCTCTGCTGCTGCTCTTGGAGGTGTGCTGCGCGTCTCCTCGGGAAAGCAGCAAGCCCAATTTTGTCCTGATGATGGTGGATGACCTCGGAATCGGAGACCTGGGCTGCTACGGCAATACAACGCTGAGGTAAGAGTGAAGCGCCGTTCTCCCTCTCTGAGTCTGGATTGCTTGCAGTCGAGTTTCACTGCTGTGGGGTTAGGAGGAGGATTCGCACGGAACAGCCGTTCACACAGAGCAACCTGCAATCCTGCTGGCTGCTGCTTCCCGAGCTGAATACCTGAAATCTTTCCCCCCACCCCCCCCTCTTTCCTCTCCAATATGGAGTAACAACTGTGGTTTGACTGTGGTTCTTGTCACCACTTAATACACCATCATCATTGAGGCAGGGTTCAGGCAGTCAAATGTGATACTCTTGCCTCCAGGCAGGCGTCCTGACTCCAGCTGGACCAGCCCTCCAGGCAAAAACACATCTGATCGTCACAGCTAATGAATAAAACCTGGCTTTTTCTGCCACACCAGTGATATACTGGAGAGGTAAATTATATTTTTCTCAGTATGGGCTTCTCGTGCCCCCACTGGCCCCCTGGGATTTCCTCCTATTTGAACTGACAAACAAGCCACTAGTGTATATGTTTACTTCGACTGGGTGTTAGCTAAAGGGTGGCTAGCTGTCACTCATCCTTCCAATTATTCATTCTCGACTCTTCTTTCCTTCTAAAATTAATTGGCATCACCACCTTGTTGTGTTATCATCAACGATGATGATTAACTCACATGTTCAGTCGTGAATAAGTTACATTCTTGACAAGCTTTTAGAAGATCAGTCAGGCCACCAGGGTGAGGAAAACAGTGAATTCACGTGGAATATGTACTGTCTTTATATCGGATCTTGCAAATGTTTTCTGCGTGATGTCATTCCTGTCAAATGATTGCATTTGCCGCAATTAAAAGTCTCACATGTGTCTCTCTGGAAGTTGCACCTGCCCGTTTACAGCTGATGAATGTGTTTTGCAGGACCCCCAGTATTGACCGGCTGGCTCAGGAGGGGGTGAAGCTGACCCACCACATCGCCGCAGCGAGCCTCTGCACTCCCAGCAGGGCGGCGTTCCTCACGGGACGGTACCCGATACGATCAGGCCAGTTCAAGACATCTACACTACACTAAAAAAAAAAAAAAAAATCTTTAGTGACTGACGCGGTGCTTTATGTTGGCCCGCAGGCGACATCCACAGCCAATAGAGCAGTTAAACACTGTGACATTAAACAGACTTTTACTCCACCTCTGGCAGAAGGCCCATTTTTTTAGGGACTGAATTATTTAACAGGATGGATTTGGATGGGGCCGGTCCACACACAGTGCGCTGTATTCACACACCTAACAATTTAAGGCGCGGACATTCATGTCGTTTTGCATTCAGACACATGTTTATGATGGATCTTTTTCTTTTTTTTTTTTTTTTTTCTGTGATGCAAACCGGGCTCAGGATTTGCAAGAAATGAGTCCACACCCTAATGAAAGACGAAAAGAGTTTATTAAACTAAGCATAACAACGGCACAATGATTAATGGGAATGTTAGGCACCAGTGGTTGGATAAATAATGTGTTTGTGTGTGTGTGTTTGGTAGGAGCACAGGAAACTAACAGAAAAGCAGAGTATCTAAGGTGAAGGCAGGTTGCTCAGCATCATTGAGAAAATGTCAGGGATAGCGGGCCTTTTTATTTATCCTCTGGCCACGCCCTCTCTGGGGGGGCCAGCCAATCAATTCTGACGGGCCTCTTTTACACTGGCGCTCCTGGAAGTCAGAGGAGATGTGCGGAATGATGGAAGAGTTACAGCGGGGCTGACACATCCACGCTCACATGTCACTGTCGTAAAGTTTCATGTGGTTTAAAAGATTTTTTTTTCAGTTTCTTTTTTTCTCTCTATAACAGGTGTAGCTGGCAGAAACAGGCCCGGCGTTTTTCTATTTAACGCAGCATCTGGAGGTCTTCCCAGCCAAGAGGTTACCTTTGCCAAGATTGCCAAACAACAGGGCTACGAGACAGCTCTTATCGGTACACGGCAATTATCCCTAATTTCTCAAGTTAAAGGTTAACTCCACTAGTTGTACTCCTCAAATTGATCCTCCATTTCAAAACCTTGCATCAGCATTACCCATAATGCAACTAAAAACACACTTTAATGTGGAGTTATGGAGCTATGGAGTGTGACTCTTATTGCAGATAACAACCTTATAGGGTTCTTTATGTTTCTGATATATCCTTAAGGATTTTTAACTACATTCATTAACTGAATGAGTAAAATCAAGTCAAGAGCAAAGTTATTACTCCGTTTGAATCCTTCATTCTGATGTGATGTAAAGAAGCAGGGTTTAAAAAGATAGATTAGGGCCCAATCCCATTTCAAAGTTGTACCCCTACCACTCGTCATCAAGTGAACACCTTGCCCCTCAGAGCAGAGATACAAGTGGTGGTGAGTGAAATCAGACATTTCCGTCGTGGCGTCCTCCACTGTGGTGATTTAACTTGTGTAACTGTCACAATCCTGGTATTGCCTCAATGTCATTTGCCATTTATCTGACGGAGATAGAAAAGCATGGGCACTCGCAGTTCATTCAAAACTTCACACCATCAATGAAAAAAAAAAAGTCTGCAAGTCTGCACTTATATCAGAGAAGTGGTCCCTTCTTTAGCATCTTCACTGCCAGACTTAAATTTCCTACTACTGGAACAACGGAAAACAAGAAGCAATTGTATATGTGTAATTGTGTATGTGTATGTATACTCCCTGTTCCCAGGAAAATGGCACCTCGGACTAAACTGTGAGCGCAGTGACGACCACTGTCACCACCCCAGCCGCCACGGCTTTGAATATTTCTTCGGTATCCCCTTGACCAACCTTCGAGACTGCCAGCCCGGACACGGCACTGTGTTCAGGATCCACAAATACTTACCATACAGGACATTTGGTGTCGTCCTGGTCACCGCGGCCTTACTCCACTACAGCGGCATCATCACCATCCGCAGGGGTTGGGTTGTGAGCCTGCTGTCTCTGGCGGTCGTGGTCGCTGGTCTGATTGCAGGATTCGTCCAGATCGTCCCGTACTTGAACTGTGTGCTCATGAGGGACCACACGGTTGTGGAGCAGCCTTACGCATCCGAAAACCTGACACAGAGGATGACTCACGAGGCTGTAGACTTCATAGAGAGGTACATGTTACATCTGAAAACTCCTCATCTTGTTGATGGTTCTTGTTTAATGCTCAGACTTTTCTTGTGCCATCCTACACGTAGCACTTTTAGAGACGAGAGAAAAAGTTGTTTCTTTAAATAATAACATGAAGCTGCGGTGAAGGTCAGGCTTTGTTATGAAATGTCACATCATTTATTCCACTATATTTATTTCAGTGCCCTTAAAAAAAAAAAAACAAACAAACAGTTTTTGCTGTTTTCTCCAGGAACTCGGCAAGACCTTTCCTGCTGTTTTTCTCTTTCCTCCAAGTGCACACAGCCATGTTTGCCTCGGCGGCGTTCAGAGGCACGAGCGGCCACGGCATCTACGGAGACGCGGTGCACGAAGTGGACTGGAGTGTCGGTAGGTCAGCAGAGCCAGGGTTGTTGGAAGTGTCGCCCTGCTCCTAATTTCTTCAGCTCCAAGCCTGCTCGTTTCAACTTAAGAGGAAATCTCAAAACAAAACAATGTTTCAAAAGTTTTTTTTGGCATGTTGGCATGGCATGGTGTTTTAACAAATGTTTGGTAAAAGCAGAGTAGAGGGGGACTTTTTTCCACAGCAGCTTTAGATAATGAATACATTTTTATAACAAACCATCATGCTGAGGAGACTGAACTTCCTGTCCTATCCTGAACAGGTAAACCGTCTGTTTCAAAGAGATAGTTTGACAAAACATCCTTTTTTTTGTACATGCGTTATTGAAATCAGATGAAATTAGATCAAATACATGCATTTATGCAGAGCTAAAAGGCTTATCGTTTTAATTTCCGTTTCCTCCGCTTTCAGCCTGAATTCTCATTTGTCCCACTGTTGTAGCAATCCACAGACAGAAGGGAAATGACAGGATGGTGAAGGGACATTCAGCTAGACAGAGGGAGAGAGAGCGCGCTGCAAAACACGAACAGCTGTTTTCCGAGTGATTATCGTGAATGCTCTGATTAATACGTGTTCATAAAACAACAACATTTACAGCAGAAGACTGGCCAGAGAATTCTAATAATACACAGCCGTACGGATCGAGCGCAGCCGCGTTTCGTGTAGTTGTGTAGGTGTAATGTTGGTGAGCGATTTTCTTGTCCGTGCTGAAATAACATAACGCAACAGCTCGTCCGTCAGTATTATCCACTTTTTGTGGAAATCGTTTGAAAGATGCCACTTTCTCTCTGGTCTAATCGCTGCTCAGTCTCAAGGACGGCTTCCCCGCAACAAGAACCCACAATGGTCTGAATGTGGGCGGCTGTTTTCCTAATGAATGTGTAATTACCCCAATTATTTTAGCTTGAGGAGGATGTTGTCAGCACAAAGGGAGAGGGCAATAACTGCTTTGTTTTCTTGCTGAATGGGAGAAGAATCGTTAATTCCTTTTTCCTCCTGGCTTTTTTTTCCTTTTTTTTTTTTTTTAACCTCGCAGCTTTCAGTCTGGATGCATCATCCTGAGCTGCACTAATAGTTAAGTTTGACCCACAGCCGACATCACATGCAGACTACAACCTCCTGCTTGATGTGCCCAATAGAAGTTGCTGTATGCTACATGCACATTATGTGAAGTATGGCCCAAACTCGGTGTGGAGTCACTCTTTAAAGCTGCATCAATCTATGCTTTGACGTTAGCAGTTGATGACTGTGTGCACTGTGGCAGGTGTTGCTTCTATTGATGAACCCAAAGAGAATTACTATCAACTCTCTTGGCATTGTAGCTTCCTTTAGCACATTATTTTGGTTGCATGGTATGCGACTTTACTGTGTGGTTACGGTCAGAGAACTCACTGACTGAGCATTTCAGCTGAAGTGCCAGATAGCTGCCGTGTCAGGCCCGCTAGAAATAAGCAATTGACTCCTTATCCGTTGCTTGGAGGCCAGATTCAGTGGCCTTCAGCTTCCACAGTGTCATGCCTGACCAAATCAGCTCGCCCACCCAGGTGTTGTGTTTCCAACACAATAAATAACAATCCCCTTTAATTCAATCGAGCCCAAGTGTCAGAATTTAATCACATTCCTTTATTAATTCATGAGGTGCAAATTTAACCCCGCAGGGAAAACAACTAAACCCATCATGCCTTGATAATGAGGTAGAACTACTCCTTTGAAATATATGTTTATACAGCTGTTTTTTTTTTTATTTTGTCCTTCACAGTGCAGCGCTGTTGGTTTGGATATAGACGAAAATGAGAATAGAATGTGGATGTGTGGCTTCTTATTTCCAGCTGATGCACAGCTACCGCGAGCTGATCCCCTTTCTGCAAGCTCCTCTTTAATGCAAACTTGATACTGGGCTCAGGTTTGAAGGGTGAGAGTCAGAGTCACTCCTGCTGAGATGTTTAGTTCTGTGGACATTGCAGGACTGAAGTCTAAATTGCCAAAAAACTGCTTTATTAGTCTGCTGAATCCTTGTAAGTGTCCCCCTACTGTGAGGTAAGAAGCTTTGAGATGATCAAAATGTTAATATGCTCATCCGAGTCTCCTCCGCTTCCTCCTGCTCACAGCAATTATGCTTTAGCAGCGGCGGCCAGTGAGGACTTTTTTTTTTTTTTTCACCTCTCAGGAACAATCAAGTCTAATCCAATATATATGAAAAAGATGTGTGAATCTGCTCATACTCACTCATAGTCACAGCCGTGGCCCGAGGCATTCGTCTGGTCGTCGTCCAATTCTTGTGAACGTGATTTTTTTTAAAAATTCTTAACATTAGGCAAAAATGTCGACTTGAGAATGAACTGTAGCGGTCACTGTGACCTCACAAAACACGTTTGTCCGTTTCTCAATAATTCATAGGATAATTACAAGGCATGTTACACAAGAATAGGACAGGATGAAGTGATGATGACATTTTATAATCAAAAGGTCAGCTTCACTGTGACACCATAATGTTCATAATGTGTGAAAAAAAAGGGTTCTGGCATGCAACCAACAAACTGACAAACGTGAAAACATAATCTCCTTGGTGGAGATAATTATTGGCTGGATGTATTGAAATTATAGAATGCATTTTCTACACAAAACAAGCTCTTTTCACAGCCAGTGTTATCAGGAGGATGAGTCACAGTTGGATGAGGACGAGTGCTGATGTAATGCGGATGCAAAAAGCCTGTGAACCGCTCCTTTAAACTCACAGACTGAGTTTCGCATTTTCGTCTGTTCTCAGGTCAGATCTTGGAGACCCTGGACAGACTCCAGCTGAGCGAAAACACTCTGGTTTATCTGACCTCAGACCAGGGAGCTCACCTGGAGGAAATCTCTGCCAGTGGGGAGGTGCACAGAGGATGGAATGGAATATTTAAAGGTACAGCGCGTGCGATTTAATGCAGATTTATTCATCGTCATCAGGACATTTATTGCAACAATACATACTTAACACATTTAAAGAGCATTCAAATACAACTAAGTGGAGGTAGCAGTAAAATCTCAGTGCTGCTCAGTGTGTATGAAACCCCAGACAACATTAAATCTGCCCGTTCTCTGAATAGATTTAAAAGAAAGCTGAAAAGTACATTAGTACATTGAAGCATCCTCCTATATGTATAGGTGTAGGTGTATTTGCATATGTATCCACATGTGCAGAGTCAGTAGTGCCTAACAAATGCAAACGCCCTAGAGTGTTTTCACACCACAATTTAAAATGCATGCGCTACATCTTTCACAGCGAGTCAGTTTACAAGTCAATAGACACGCCTGTGAACGCAGCGACACGGGTCTTCAGGTTCCAACAGACACTCTGCTCCAGCTCCTCCGTGAAACATAAATAAACATGTATGATAATCCAACCAGCACATCTGAACAGCTTCGTCCCTAGAGCCTGCAAACCCGCGTCTTCGCGGCAGAAACGCAATCAGCCGCTCCCACGCTTCACCCTCGACGCCCACGCCGCAGCCCTCCGTCAGCCAACACGGCGTGGTTCACACGCGCCAATTAGTGGAGCCTCGGCTCCTTCGAGCACCCGGGAAGCGGTTGGCGTCCAGCCAAGCTTTGATGAAGATGTCAGGGAATCTTGCGGTGTCATCTCGCAACTGGTTTAGCGCTATCAACTCACGGCAAGATCGTCAGAACCTGTGGCTGGGTTCCGTCTGTGTGGAGTTCTAGTGCATGTTACAGTAGCCAGGTGACCTAAGCACACAGTTCCACAGGACGAGTGGGTGAAAAGGAAACTCTGAATTGTCCGTTAGCCTGAGAGTGTCTGCAGTGTGACCTGTCTCTTTAATTAAAACAAGGAATTAGTAAGTCATTCAAACTGATATCTATACAGACTTGTATTATCATGTTTTAGCCAGTAGCCTCGATATGGATCTGACTGTCACCCCCCTTTATTAAAAAGATGCTCTTGGCTACTTTCCCACATTATAGATTTAGTGGTGGGAGGCTGTATTTTTCTAGAGCAACTCAATATAATTGCAGTGGAGTAAATATATTTCTAAGAAAATCAATCTTAAAGGCGCCTTTTGTAGTTCTTGGGGATGAAAAAGATCATCAGAAGAGGAGGATGCTCAGTGACTGAATTTTTATTCCTAAACAAACTAGATGCACAAACGTATTTGTATTACCTCTACAATATCATGAATAAAATACATTTCCGAGTTTGAATTTCTTCTCCAAAACTACAGGATGCCCCTTTAACCAAGCAACCAGTGAAAAAGACACAGGTCAGTGCTGTTGCTGCAGAGTTTGGTACAGTACAAGGACTGATCAAGCTAAAGACTGATGAAGCTTGGATTGGTTTATTATGGTATGTTATGGCCAAAACACACCAACTAACTTATTACAAGTGCATACAACCCGTATTGCGTCCAGATTATGCAGCGTTTAACTTGCAGGATAGAGTTGGACACACTTTGAGTGCTCCTGCGTCATGCACTTTAGAGCTAGATGCATGATAGATAAGTTTAAATAGGGCCCTGGGAGAATTTCAGTCGGAGCACGGCAGGTCAGTTGATAATTAAAAACTGAAAATTATTTGCAGGCAAAGTTTCCAATTATCGACTGAAAAATGAATGAATGTTTATTCAGGTTTTCTTTATTGTCAAGGACATTATTCTGGAAATCAACTAACTACACCAAATTCAGCCTGCTACCAAATTGCATAGCTCCAAGTGGGATAATTAAGGAATGTCGTACCAGTAAAATACAATGTGAAGTGAAATAAATGAATTATTAAATAACCAGAATAAGACTATTTTGTCTTATTCACCTCGGAGTAGTGGTGAACAGGTTTGTTCTCGGAGAGTCTGCAGCAGACTCTTTGAGACAAAGGCTTGCGGCGTGGATTCAGATTTGATGTAATCTTTCTGTTTGGACTCAAAGAGCAGCGAGAGTTTTGCAAAGCAGCCACTGTGTTCTATGCTCTTTCATGTCTGCAAGATACCAGTCCTAAGAAGCGAGCTGCTCCCTTGGCTACCGACGCGGCGCTGCTTCGAGAGCAGGCGTGTGCCAAGGTTCGGTCGCTGGATGAGAAAAAAATGTCTCGACTCTGTGTTTTTTGTCTCACCCCCACGAGCAGCGGGGAAGTCCACAAATTGGGAGGGAGGGATCCGGGTCCCAGGAATTCTCCGATGGCCCGGCATCATCCCCGGTGGCAGGCAGGTGGACGAGCCCACCAGCAACATGGACCTGTTTCCTACTGTGGTACACCTGAGCGGCGCTTCCGTCCCGGTGGACAGGTGAGGCCGCGCAGCAGTGACGCAGCACTCCTTCCACACGTCAGTCAAAACAAGTAGAGCCTGAAATCTAGGTCGCATTCTGAAAACACAGAGAGAGGCAGGGGAAGCCTGAGTGTTTGTCTGGGCTCACGCTGATCAGAGGACACATGCTAATGAAGAGGGAGGTATCAAAGTCAATAAGAGGATTTCATCAGACACAGTAATGATCAGTTGTGTGTGTCAGAGAGGCGATTCACTGTTGATTCCTGCTCTCTTGTCCGAAGGGAAATAGACGGCCGCGACCTCATGGATTTGCTCCGGGGGAAAGCTCAAAGGTCGAGCCATGAGTTTCTGTTCCACTACTGCAACAGCTACCTGAACGCGGTCAGATGGCACCCCCAAAACAGTAAGTCCACACAGTCCCCCCGCACAAAAACAAAGCTCAGTCTTAAAAATGTAAAATGTAACGTTTATTTTTTTCTCATAAATCTCATCGAAAGAAGAAGGACATTTTGGCTTTTATACAGCATTTTGCTCTTTGCAAATAAAATGCTTGACACACTCAAATGACAGCTGTCAATTGCAGTAATCGGATTAGCGCCGCCGCTCTCTGCATCTGAAACTTCCACATGATTCCCGCAGTGAAAGGGCAGGCTTTAGAATGCTGTAGCATCCATATCATATCACACAGGGAGGGTAGGGACACATCTGAAAGGTAGTGGCGGCTGGAGGGAGAATATCTGGGCTCCAAATGTGCTGTTAACCGGCAAAATCACCAGTGTGGGCTGCTTATCGGTAAATGTTTTGGCTTTTGTGTGTTATGTACAGAAGATTCCTTTAATACACTGCCATGATTTGTTGCGTTAGACACACTTTTTTCCTCCTTGCTCTCGGAACACGTGTCGCAAATTGTAATCGCGCTGTCTTCCTCTGAATCTGTGCTTCCTGACCCTCTTCACCCTCATAATCAGCATAATAGATAACAATGAAAATGTTACTGGGCCAATCATCAGAAATGATATTGACAGTCACTTTATAAATCGATTGTGATTCTGCCGGGTTCATCGCAACAGCAGTTATTTGTGTTCTGGTGGTGAAACTGCCGTGCACCGAAATAGAAACAGCAGATTGTAGATAATCTTTCTTCAAAAAACTTTTGAACAGTATTTGTTTTTTAATTGTAGAAACAAAAGCTGCAGCTTGACATTCATGCGTTTTCTTCAGGTAGCTCTGTGTGGAAAGCCTTTTACTTCACGCCAGACTTCTACCCAGAGAACGAGACGGCCTGTTTCCACACACACGTCTGCTTCTGCACGCCGGACTATGTGACCTTCCACCATCCTCCACTGCTCTTCGATCTCTCGAGGGACCCATCCGAGACCACGCCGCTGACTCCTGACACCGAGCCGGACTTTAACGCCATCCTGGCTGTGATGGAGGAGGCCGCGGAGACCCATCAGAGGTCGGTGAAGCCCGTGGAGAGCCAGCTATCTGCGTGGAACGTGATGTGGAAGCCCTGGCTGCAGCCCTGCCGCTCCACACTCACTCAGCTCTGTCAGTAGCAGCGGGATGGATAGGGCGCCATTAGGCTACAACACAAGGTAGTTTCAGCGGTTAACAATCCTAGGGGGAAAATGTTAGTTTGAGCTGTTATTCAATAGTAGGTTGGATCTTCCGAGGCATTTTGGCAATCCTTTAACGGCTGGTCATTATTGGTGAGGGGGGCGGTCATAAAGCAAAAGCAGTCGATTCCACCAGAGGCAGGAAATGTAGCAGTGGAGACGCTGCTGAAAGTGCAGCCGATGGTTTGATTGTCATTGACCTTCCCAAAGGGGCTTTCATCCCCGTCAGACTTTCAGCAAGTCTTTATAGTGTAAGACATGACTATTTAATTGGATGTCCTGGGGCCAGGTCCTGCCTGCGAGGTCATTTGCACCAGGACTTTAAGTAATTATTGCGTAAGAACATGTTTAAATTAATCAAAGATGATCCCGTGTCCCGGGGTGTGGAGATTTCTCGATTGCAGGCTGCTTCTTGACACGGATGTGGAAGATAATGAAGTTTTTTTTAATTATTATATTTAATTATTCTGGCGTTAGTTGAGCGGTCACAATGATGACTGACGAATAAGCAACAAATTCATGTGATTCCACTATCATGTCAACGGTGATCTTAATGTTATGAGTCAGTGTAAAGGCAGAAAAAGATCAATCAATGAAAATCTTCCTCTTATGATAAATACTTGCATGTTGTCTTTTTGTATGGCTGCTACCTTGGCCAGGTCTCTCTCTGAAGAGTGAGAATGTTTATCTCAACGCAATTGAATGTGAACGTGGGTGTTGAATGGATGGGATATGACCCTCAGTCCATGTGCACACATTTCCACGTGGACTGCGCTTTATAAAGGGAACACTGCCTGCAGGCGCGTGCTTGGCGAGGTTTTATAGATCCGATTCTTTTTTGCGCCGCGTCATTTTTGCCTTTTCCGTGCCCCGCTCACTTTTAACATGGATCCTGCACACTGCTTTTATAAATGAGGCTTCCCGGGATTCCCGATGAGGCCCATTAGACAGCCGGTTCTTAGGAAAACTGCAGGTGGAGTCAGAGTCGGATCAGTGGAATGAAGTTTTAATAGCGACATGACAATTAGCTCAGAGGATGTGCTGAAATCTGATCATGAATAAGGGTTTCCCCGGTTTTACGCAGCTGTCTCAGTTGGAAGTGGCAAGAGGAGAGGAAAATCCTGAATGAATGAAGTCAGCACGGAAAGTACGTCTTTCTCTTCAACTTCCTCTAAAGATTAATGGACAGTGAACATCGCTCCACACAGCACGTACATAAAACAGTGTTGAAAATAATTAAAAACGTAGCTGTGATTCTGTCGGGTTGAACTTAATTTTCTCGCCGAACCCTGAAGGTTTTTTTTTTTTTTTTTGCGGTGCAGGAGCTTGTTTGGCTCAGCACGATAGTAAAGTGGTTTCACGCCATAATCACCCTCCCCCCCAAAGAAATGAGGTTGGGCATAGGCAGAAGTGCCACACATCCACGTTTGACTCTTACACAGAACAGGCCCGAGGGGATTTCACTTCCTCGATGGACCACAACGGACCCACCTTTTACTGCGTGTACTCAAGAGGAGCATTCAAACTGTGAATCCAGCGTTTTACACGGTGACACTTCGGACCGTCTTCCTGCGGTGACTCAGGTTCACTTTAACGAGCTGACACTCTGCTATGCGGTGGAGTTCAACGCGCTTATCACAGTAGTAACACATTGCAGGTGCGTGCATAATTCCACTAATAAATGGGCTCTTTTAGCTGGCCTGTTTCCAGACAGCAGGCCAGTGTTTCGGCGTTTCATGACCGAGGGCGGATTTTCCAACGATATGAGCTGAAACAAAAAAAACAACAAAAAAAACACAAGCTGGAGAATCTTTCACCGTGGGTGGAAACTGTAATTTAAGGGGTGCCTTAATTGGGTGTCATTACCAGACCCAGCAGGTGGGTTTATGTAATACCAGAGGGGAATCACAATTTGGTACATCTGTTGTGTGCCTGTGTTTATTTGGTTTACATACAAAGAACTATTTTGGATGTTAAAATGTTAATATATCTTTGTAAATGATGTTTTTTTTTTTACAGTGTAATGCTTTGTAACACAATTTGTTGTGAGGCAAAAAAGGGCTGGGTATCTATTGAAATGCTCTGATCTTAGTGCCGGTAACACATCTGAAGCAAAGCTGTTAAATGTCTACACAAGCAACTGTACAAGACCTTAAACAAATATATGGTCCAAACTCCTGCTACTTTTACTTTGCTACTCCAACCATACCCTGTGGTCTACCTCGAAGGTTGCACTTGGACTTAAACTAAGCTTGGACTGCTTAATTGTTATGGCAGTAAATATTGTACCATACAAGCTCCATGCAAGACTTCTCCTGTTGTTCTGGCTTTAAAGCACAAACAGAAAAAAACACACAAAATGCATTTATGAATTCGTAATGCAAATAAAATCTTTTTTTTTTAAAAATTCCATCCACTATCATTTATTAACCATGATTTATTTCTAATAAATACATATATACACTGTTAATTCTTGCACTTGGACTACAGTCCCATTTTGTTGTCAGTTAATTTAGAGAAACCTGGCTCATATTTTTCAGATATTTGTTTTCCTGGTATACGTGGTTATTAACGGTGCTGTTTGGTTATTTGGATCAACAGGCTAATCATGATGTAGTTCCCAGTGTTTGTCAATTAAAAAGATGATTTTGCAACTCAAAAGTTTGACATAAAACTGTTAAGACTGTGAAAATGCACAATTTAAAATACTATGAACCCAATATCGCGTGACATGGTCATTATTTAACACTTTAATGGGTGAAGACTGCAGCCAAATGAACCGCGGTTGTTGAAACACACCCACTTAGCTGGAAGCTACCAAGCTAGCGGATTAAGAAAAGGTAATTTCACACATTCAAATGCTGCGCTCTCCACGACTCCGGGCGTTTATTCCTCCAGAAGTCCTGGATCTGCCCACTTCTATCTCCTTCAGAGCCCGGTTAATGCTCAGAGTCTCTCATTAACCCAAACACCTGCATCTGCCTATTAAACAAAGGTCTTATTTAATGTTCCAGTTGGTGCCTTTTAAGTATGAACATCCTGGCTGCGTGTAGATAGTACTA
The DNA here is from genome assembly GCA_030272975.1 of Sparidentex hasta. Lineage (NCBI taxonomy): Eukaryota > Metazoa > Chordata > Actinopteri > Spariformes > Sparidae > Sparidentex > Sparidentex hasta. Next base: position 37,107 of record JARJLU010020139.1, on the reverse strand, counting down.
CTGAATCAATTTGCCTCTTTTCAGTTGAGGCAGCAAAGTATGTTTCCCTGGAACATATGAGTCTGTCCTGTGGGAGGAGCAGCTCTCACATAGCAGTTCAACTGGCTGAAAACTGATGGAAAACCTGCTCACATCTCCTGACGCTGGAGGAAATCAAACAGTAACCCAGCAGCAGCGAAACCCGTCCAGCACTTCAAAGACGATTCTCTACCCTCCGTGTCCCGGGGGAGCTTCCAACATCCGTGACAGCAGCATGGACTTCCTGTGAAGTGCTGCGATATCCAATATTTTTTTCCCCCACTGCTTCAAGTGGGGGGGGAGGGGGGGGAAATTAAATGCCTCCCTGGAAAATTGATGAAGGGTCCATGTTCACATGAGGGCTTTTCATCATGTCCAGCTGCTGTCACATAGAGCACGGGAAAATATCCAGAATGTGTGTGATAACGCTTATCTGATGGAGGCCCACAATGATACACACACTCTCCTCCATGCTTTGCTGTATGAATACACACTGAGGACTTGATCCTGGAAAAAAAAAAAAAAAAGCATCTTTTTGCTTCACAAACCAACACAGGTGATGTTCACAGACAAGTCAGTGCGCACAGAGCTCAATAACAATAACATAACTCCATGGTCTTGATTGGTTTTTTTTGTATTTATTGAAGAAAAACTAAAATCACACCGGAAAATAAATACATTAAAACTAATAAAATGCTTTCAGTAAATGGCACTTCATGCTTGTTCTTAAAAGTTCTTTCCATGAGGGAGCCTGCCTGTCAGCTCATCCACGCCTCTCTCCTCAGGAACCTCACGGCGTCATTGAAACCTTCGTCACATAAAGACTGCATGCTGCTGGTGGATGGAGGGAACAGAGCCTGGTTCAGACGTTTGATGTTCTCCAAGGAGAACTGAGGAAACACAAGAAAAACAATGACATTTGAGCCAAGACTTCATGAAAGTCTGTTATGAACTGTGACAACAACAGAGAGGAACATGAAGTACTTAATCTCCGAAAGAAATGAATAGCAGACGTGGAAAACAAAAAAACAAAGAGTATCTCATGAGGTCGCCTCGACAGTCAGCTGGTATTGTTATCATCTTTTGATCTTACTACACACCTGACAAAAATCAGACAGACATACAGACATTTAAACAGATGGAAAAGTCCTCAACACTCATTCTGTGGTCGCCAATTTAATCTGCCAGCCTGGCGCTATTTGGTCTTTAAGTAGGCAGTCAACACGCCTCCCTCTTTCAGGTAGTTATTTAGAAGCGTAAGTAGAAGCAGCACAGTCAGGAAACGCTGGGTTTTCACCAGCAGTAACTTGACATGACTTCTGATTCATCTAAAAACAAGCATGATGAAACAGTAAAATACAGCGGATATCAGAAAGAGCCGACAGGGATACTGGAGAGAAAAACAACAACTAGCAACAAAGGCTCATTTGAGGGGAAGAAGGTAGTCGTCATGGGACGCCAGCGTTTGCACGGTGCCGCTTTGGATGTTGGGCGGGTGCACTTTGGACCTACTCTGGAGAAGGTCCATCGCGGCTTGGCTCAACTCGGCTTGGCTCAACTCAGCTTGGCGCGGTCGAACTGGTAATAGAAATGCAAATCGTTGCTGTGTGGTTTGACTCAAGTGGAAAAGCCCCATAGGTGTTCTATTCGTTCTACCGTGATGACACACACACACATACACGGTAAAGGTGAAAACAATACCAGTCACACTGTCAGGGCTCTTTTCAACAGCAACTTGTTTTTTCGAGAAACAGTTTCCCATGTTCCTCTGGGTAATCCACAGAGCACACTGTCAACAGTTTTTCTTGGAACTAATTATTACAAGTGTATTGTGGATTGACAGTATTTGCAGCAGCAGGACAGTGAATGTGTCAAATAAACTTCAGTGTGTGTTCACAGCAATAAACACAGTGACTCACTGATGTGTTCTGAATAGTTTTTGGACAACAATGGAGCGCTGTTGCGCAGAGTATTGAGGCTTTATCAGGCTTTGATACACACAATACTTGTTAGTGGGATGCCTTCACTGTTGGTTTGGGTCTGCAAATGGGATTTGTTGAAGAAAAATATAGATTCACCAGTTACCATTTACAAGTTTTTTTCTCATCTGATGAAAATGACTTTCCAAAAACTACACAGTGCACTTTTAGAAGGAGGAAGAATTCATCATGTGCCAACACCCACCATTACTTTCATGTTGGCCAGTTGGAGTTGAGTGTTGAAGGGCCCTCTGTGGACAGGACAAACATCCTGCAATCCAGCAAAGGGAGACACGGTGATGGTTCGTCCCTCGGGCAGAATGGGCAGGCTGTCAGTGAACCCTCCATCAATCCATTTCTAATAAGACAAAATCAAGCTAGGATTACTACAACAAGAAAAATCAAGCTGTGACACTACTACAAGAAAAAATCAAGCTGTGATACTACTACAATGTCTGGAAAATAATTTGCTGTTTATGACTTTCATGGAAGTTTTTTTCTGTTTGAGCTTGGGAGCAGTGTGTTCTCATCATTGACGTGAGAAGTTTAACGGCGAGGATGTGAAATCAGCTTCTTTCATATTCTCTTTTGGCCACTTTCATAATTACTTTCTGCCACCAAGAACACATAAATCTTACATAGAGGACCTTAAAAGAAAACATGTTTGGATACAGATATATAATAAAGATACTAGACTTGCCTACAGTATCTCCTCATGGTCGTGTGTGTAAACTCCTTGAACAGAACTGCCTCAATCGTGTGTGTTGTCTGACTTCAGACAAAAGATTTAGACAGCACATTATCTCCAACACAGTGAATAAGCACATCACCTGTCCTTTGAATTCCACTGGTTTCAGTCCAGCATACACGGGCACATAGCTGCTCGCCAGCAGAGCCTGGAGATGTTACAAGCGGGGACAGTCAGTGAGTTAACAGTAAATACACTCGACCCTTCAGCAGGATTCAGTTGGACACCGAACATTGTTAATCTTGCCCACAACTAATATGACACAGTGGTGACTTTGTTAATACTCATTTTCTGGTCAAAAGCAATAAAAACAAAATCTGTTTTTTGCAGAATGAAAGACAGTAAGGACGTGCAACGCTCATAAACATTTCAGGGAACAGTGCTATGTGTGTACCTTTATGAGCTCCTCCCTGGAGGTATACCTGGATACGATGTGGTTCTTGCCACTTTTGGAGTGCGTTATTGAGACGTAGAGGCGGTCAGTAGCCAGACTGTGCGCCTCGCTAGGCAGAATCTCTTCAATCCCCTCTCTGGAGAGTATCCACACACAGATGCTCATTTTAATAACAACAACTCCACAAGGCATCATAAACACAGCACCTTGTACAGCAACATGTAATAATTATATTACTCAATCTGTTGAACACAGACCGGACCACCAAAATACTAATGAAGCTTAGTGTTATTTTTTGTTTTTATAGTTTTGTCCTGGTCTTGTTTCGATGATTAAACTTTAAAAAAAAAAAAAACGAAAGTGCAATTGGCTTTCATGTGGTTTTGTTATGAAGGCGTGGCAAAGCTGCACACTGACAATGCTTTACAACAAAAGTGTTACCAGTGTTTTTTCAGACTTTAGGGCAAAGTCCTAATCTCCATAAAACTAATCTGGCTTATACAACACCCACATCAGAATGCCTTGACGGAGACAGAAAACAAATATACGAACTGGGTAAGATTGAAAGGTGACGCACACCCAAGTCCATTGTGTTCTCTGTGAACCTGGAAAATTCTGACCTGCTGAAATGTCAAAGGACCGCCGAAGTTATTGCAATTCATCTTGAGGGCAACATGGACGTCTATGCTTTATTTGATGGCAGCCAGTGACTGTTAAGATAATTCACTTCGGATTAAAAGTGGGACAGACTGACATCCTCCCCCGAGCCTCCACTGTACTGCAAATGCAACCTGCTGATCATCTTGGAATGAGACTGATGCGCTGATGTGTAGAGAAGAAGCTCCTCACACTTTGCTCAACAAACACAGCTCACCACACGATATTTGGCTCATATTGCACTTCATTTGTGAGCAGTTGCAAGTTTTTGCATCACGCGATCTCGTGCCGTAGTATTCGACACCCCTTATACAAATCTTGTATTTCACTACAGTTGTGATACATCACGCGTGACTGCTCGGACCCACACAAGTGTTTTAGCTGATATCTGCTCAGTCATTACCGCAGCGCGAGCATGAAGTTGTATCCTGGTGTGACGGCTCCAAACTTCTGTCGCCTCACGTTGCTTGCGAACCCGTAGGTGAACTCTTTGCAGTGCTGCGAGAGAAGGTAAAACAAAAAGCAGAACACTGTGATGACATCAAACCTCCTTCAGTTACACCCACATTCTCACATCACACGAATACAACGGTTTTGTGTTCCGTTTTTTGAATGACTGGTAGCGCGGTCACAACAGAAATCAGTTTTAGCTTTTGAGAGAAACAAGGAGAACAGAGTTAGGTCAAACTAAAAACTATTATGTATGGTACATACCAGTAGGTATACAGACGGCTGAATAAATAAATTCATACAAAAAGCGACAATGATCAACAATATATCAAGTTGGTATCACATTATATCCATGTAATAAGCATGAGGTCATAAGTCCTTATAAGATGCTTATTAAAATTATGTTAATAAGACTACATAAATATTAATAATAGCATAATAATAATACTATGTCGAAACAATTCCAAGCTTTTCCTGACTCAAACGGAGCGCTTTTGGTGTCTGAACCTAACAACTCTATGAACGCATTGATTTCATAACATAAAATTTTAAATTGAACTTAAATAAAAGGAAACTTCAACATTTCTGTGTTTTTTAGAAACATAACATATCATTACTAACGCCATTAATCCTTTTCAGTTTCTTAAAGTTTTGTGTCACAGTTGGTTAGAGTTTAGGCAACAGAAATACTTGGTTAGGGTTAGAAAAACATGGTTTGGGTTTGAAAGACTTATTTCTCCCATGTGCCTGTTTCATAAATCTTTTTCGCCGCAGTCGCTGAGATATGACATGAAAAAAGCGCGATTCAACAGTAGGTCCCAGAGCAACTTTAATTAAAATGTTCTAGTATCAGCTGGACGGACATCCTTGACCAAGACGGGTGAGAATCGTCCTCTATCCTCTATCTCTATTTAAATGTAACTTCCATTGAAGTTATCCCTGTCTTCTCCAAATATTATGATCTTGCTTCATACATTTTTTTATGCTAGTGGGTGTTAAATCTTACAGTAAGAGGACAGTCAGTCCTCCAGCTGGGATGTCAAATCCTTCATGCTGAATATCTGAGAATGGCACTTCAGCCTGGCAAATTCTTTAATTCCACACTCACAAAAAAAAAATGTCAGCACTGCAGAAGAGGAGATAATAATGGTAACAGTGAAAAATACAGCTACAATTGTTGCATTCTGATTTTTTCCCCCCAAATTATATAAAGAATTCATCCCTATTTCATTCTGTAAAATGCCTCAAAGTACCCTAAAGGTTCGCCCGACCCCACTTTGTTAACCACAGCACTACTGTATAAACTCTTTCCTCTCTGCAGACTGACTGAGAAGGTGAACACCCTACCTCTAACTTGTCAGGGGCTGTGATCATTACAGCAGCAACCAGGGCCCCGGCTGAGGCCCCCGCACAGGCCCTGAGGGAGCCCAGCAGCTTGTCCCCGTTGCGGAGGAAGGCCTCCACAGCGCCCAGGTGGTAGATCCCCAAAAAGCCACAGGCGGCGAAGGACAGGTTCACAACCGTCATCCTCAGCACCTGCACGGGCACACAAGACACGACGCAGATCGTCAGTCATATGGGAAAGGTCCGGATAACAATTAATCATTTTACTTTCAGAGTATCTGTCATGATTTAGGGCTGGACAATCCACCCGCAGAGGTCCTGTGTCCATGTCTTCACCATTTAGTCCTAATGCTGTCAGCCACAGGTGAAAAGCAGAAGCACCACAGCAAGAATAATAACATGATAATAATGACGTGATCATGAAATATGCTCCCATTATCTAATATTTACGTTTATGTGAAATGTCACTTTGTATGATTTGCTCAGGTTGGGTTTCATAGCAGCCTATGAAATATATCTTACCTCTGCACCACTGAGTATCTCTGTTCTATATGAGGTCAGCTGAAGCATACAGAGACACTGTGTGTATGTCCTTCTGCACATACAGCTCACATTCACAGGTGACTGAAAGTGTGTGTACTGACAATACACACTTACACCGTGGTTTCTCTTGACTTTTATGACACTAGTGAATATTACATTGGTCGATAATAGTTATTCAGTTATAGCAGTCGGTAGCATTTAACCAAGGAGGGCAGCAGAGACTAGCAACCGTGGCTGATTTAACCTTTGGTCAAGCTGAGGAGAGGAAGGGACATACCGTGTTTGCAGTCTCAACAGAGAAAACCTCCGGCGTCAGCTCATTCTGGAGAGTTTAGTCTGCGGTTAGCTACAGAGGTAAAGCAGCTGGTGTCGAGGAAAAGGAAATATGGGCCAGGGGTTGTTACTGAACCGGTCCGCTTCCCTGCTGCTCCGCTCACGGCTCAGTCAGCACAGAGGCTACCGGCCGGGGACTGTAAACAATACCGCTTCCGCTCACGATTTTCAAAATAAAAGTCCCCCCTTGAATACCTGAGCTGCTTTACTTCACTCCTGAATTCAGTTCATTGTTTCATTGTTGCAGTATCGACTCAGTGTTCCTGCAGGTCTCAGAATTTGTGCGACACATTTGCTTAGTGTCATACTCTTAGTTATGTGGGGCAAGTTTTTCCAGGGTTAAGTAGCCTAACAGGAAAATAACTCACAAGTGTTTACATAACTGAATGCTCAAATAACAGAAAATATATAGTATATACTTATATGAAAATAATCTTAAATACATTAATACATAATTAACTTCAATCAATAAATTTACTTTAATAAATAAGCATGTTTTTATATAACTGTATACGTTCTAATAACAATTTAATTACATATGATTATAATGACATTAATTATGTATTAAGTTTTGGCCCTTTAAAACATCTTTATCTGTATTTCCCTCTTGGCATGCTAAGAATTACAGTGCTGACTATTTTTTTGTTAATGTGATGTTTATAGATTATTAACATCTCAATAATGCTGCTGATATCTATTTTGTGATGGACCAGTTTCTGAGTCCTGAATAGCCTGTGTCCATTCTATTAAGAAACTTTGAAACACTGCATTCTCAACATTAGCATAACATATGTACATGACATTTCTGTATGTACATACTTTTCAAGACGACAGTATATTTTACTTAGCAATCTCTGGTTTTAACTTTAATTATATGGATAAGTGTCAGATTTGGTCACAGTTTCGTTGGCCCAATTGCAGCGGAGACATGTTTCTGTGTCATTTTGTGCATGTGAGGAATGACTCCTGTCTCCTTCGACATACCAATGAGTTTTAATCGTACAACTTGTCCAGCACATACGCTCTGAGTGCCCGATTGACTCACAGAAACATGGGGGCCCAATTAAAAGTCTGTCGCTGTGGCAGCTTATGTGTCAGGTAAGACTCGAGGTCTGTCTGACACAAAACAAACCACTTATCCACAGCCGCTTCGAAAAACACAAGAAAAAAAAAAAAAAATCACACCACTCTGTGTGGAATAAGCCCAACATTCTCCAGCATGAAGATCCTCACCATCTTAAATACTTAACCCAACCCAAAAAGCTGTAATGAAACTCCTCCCACAGGATAACACATAACAACCCAAATAATAAAGCAGTGTGCACTTTTATTATAAGCTACCGAGTCGTTTTTCCACCTAAAGCAGTGTCCCTGGAGTGCACTTCTTCCTCTGCTAACCCTTCAGTCAGCACTTATTTCCCACGGATTCTCTGCGTTTCGCTCTCCCTTGCTTTCCTGGCACGTCAGCACAAATTTCCCGCTCCTTTAGTGTTGCTTATGATTATGCAGCGCCCGAAGTGGCTTAGGTGGGATACACACCGTGGAGAAGGAGCAGAGAGCTGAACTCCATCAGAGGAGGTAATGGTGTTTGTGGGCTGCTGAAATAATGGAGGGAGGATAATGCATTTTGTTTGGTGACGAGTCAACAAAGACGCCGCTGATGGTTTCGATGCGGCAGAAGCGGTTTTCGCCGCCTGGGATGAGTCACGACGTGACGAGCTCTCACGATGACGAGGTGTTGATGATGTTCTGAAGACATTTATTTTTTCTTGTTCTCAGAGTGATCCTCTCTGATCATCACTTTTGGGCAAGTGGATATCAAATAATATCTATTAGAATATATACACTTCATAATCCAGGAAGTGCATGCAGAGAAATAAAGCTTAGAGCTACATTTACTAAAACAGATATTTAAAGGGTCAGTTCTCACATCATCAGCCGTTCACAAAACAAGACAAAACGAGTAGTGAAGATGATTTTGTAGTCCTCTCACAAAAAGAAATGCTGCGCCCGTCCAGACATCCGACAGCTTATTTGACAAGCTGCTAGCTACCAGTCCCACAAAAATTGAATGATGGACAAAGGTTTCATTGTCAGCGTGTAAACGTGACTGACACAAAATGTGGAAATTTCAGACAAAAAGAAAATGTAGCCGGCCTTAAGTCAGGCACAGCGTGGAGAGGAGGCCCTGTGGTGGAGGCGGGCTGCAAAGGAAGCAGCAGAGGGAGCAGCAAAAATGGGCAGAAAAGGCCGATTGCACTGAGACACATCGCTGGAAACGGAATGAACAAAGCAATACCATTCTTTCCCATGGGCATGTGGCCGGCAGGCTTTTCCCAAATCACTTTTGAAGTGACTGCACCTTTAACAACGAGTCCCTGTGTGATCGGGGGCCTAAAGCAGCTTAAATAATGTGTCCTGTCGGAGATTTTCCAATTGGATGCATATAGGGGGGAATCAGCTGAGCCATCAGCTGATATCAGCTGAAATTGTGAGCTGGGCTTGACTTGAGCGGTCTGCCAGAAGCAAAGTTCTACTTAATTTCTCACATTAGCAGTTGAATCTGAGGTGAGGTCAGTGTGCCAAGCCGCGGTTATACTCAAATTAATTGAAGAAAGAGCAGATTTTATTTTATTTTTTTTCTGTGAGTGAATGTGCTGCTGCAGTATCATTCAAATCCCCAATCAACCGAACACCCATACTCGCTAAGTCATTAAAGGGAAGCAACCCGTGGTAATACATTTGAGTTAAATGAAACAAATTAAAGAGTAGGACAGCTTTTCAAAAGCACACTTGAAATAAAATGTTATAGCTGCTGTGATGTGACCTCGCCGGTTTATTCAGAGCCTCCTTTTTCAACCACAAGCCAATAGATGACACACAGCAACTTTACCCTGACTCCTTCAACATTGTCCAACTACCAGCAGAGGTCAAAACTCGCGGCGCTTTAGTATTTAGCTGTGATTTAATTATTCCCCCTCTATAAAGGAGCTGGTGGTTAGTCAGTAGAAAAGCCTGTGGCAATGAAAGCGCATGTGTGGGACACACTGCAAGCCCAGAATCCATGAAATTCAAGGATAAAAGAAAATGAAGAAGTCCAATTTCAGATATCATTCTCATTATCCAGAGCAAAGTTATAATTAAGAGGCACTTGCTGGAGGGAACATTATCAGAGTCACATCCGCAGTGAGGAGTGGGCTGTGTGTTTCTGTGTTTAGCTGGAAACAGTGGGGGTAATTATACTTCTCAGGGCTCTGGCCGGGTGATAAAGTCTTAAAGGCTTTTTTTATGGGCAGATTGAGGAAAAGGCAAAACCCCCCCTCCATCCCTTCCACCTTTCCCCTCTATATACCCACACAAGTGGTGCTGGAAAGACATCACAAGGTCGCACAGATAAAATAAATCTGTTAAAAGATCAAATAGTTCCTGTAGATCGAAAAAAAAAGGAAAAAAAAAAAAGAAACGCGGAGCCGAAGCAATAGTGGGGAGAAATCAAAGTGAAATTGAAAGCAGAGCTGAGAGGCTGAGGGAGCGATGGAAGGATAGCATGTGGGTGTGAGGACAGGAAAAAAAAAAGAAAAAGAAAAAGAAAAACAGAAACAGACTGGATGTGACAGATGAGAGGGGAGAGGTGACGGCTCGCTGAAAGGCCATTAGGACAATCACATCAGCGCGGCGCAAACATGTACCTGTCATATCGCTGAGGAGAGGAGAGAGATTACTCACCACTGGAACATGATTCATCAGAATGTCGGCGCAGTATTAGGAGAATTTGTGTTTGCAAAGCCCCGGCCCCTTTGAGGCTAATTAAAGATTAGCTACTGACGCACAACAAAGAGTGCTGCACAAACACACAACAAGCGGCCTTGATTGAATTAAATCTGAGCGGAGGCTGAGTTCAGGCTGAAGTGACAGCACACTTTTGTCCCGAGTTGAGATGTTAATATTCTGAGGCACATGTGCAAAAGACGGACAAACGCATCGATCGCGGGATCGAGCAGCACTCCCCCCGTCTCGTCTCTGGCAATTTCTGAAATCTTCCCTGTGTCTCCTCTGGAAGATGGAGGACAAACTATGTAAGGGAAAAGGGAAAATTGGATATCCTTCAGGAGGAGGAAGGAGGAAAAACAGTAATTGTGATTCTTCGAATGGATACACAGGCGGGGGAGGAAGAAGAAGAAGAAGAAGGAAAAAAAAAAAAAAGCCCAACAGTATCACATTTAGGCCCCAGTCGAAACTCAATTGCTTTCTGCAGCGGGACAAGTGCTTGAAAGAAAAGAGCTGAAACTTTTGGGCTCTCCGTGTAATTGGACAACTTCACCACCGACAACAAGACTGCAGCGTCCCGAATCCTCGCTTCCATTTGGACGTGTCGCGACAAATGACCAGCGCGCAGGCCACCCGGTCTGTTTGCGAGCCACATCCCTTCTTCTGTTCACCATGAGGTTATCATCCCTGAGAGAAACCTCTGTTTAAAAACCATGCCCCCATCCCCGCCTAGTATAAGCAACGATCCGTATCTCGACACGTTATCTGGGTAATGACATCGATTAGACCCTAGGCTGCCCAAACTGTGATAGGATCTCAGTATTAATTGGCGCATGGTGAGTTTTGACCGTCCCGTTTTCCCTTTAAGACCAAGGAACGCTTGAATCTGGCGCCTCGATACGATACAGTGGCACTGTTTAACTGAACCAGACCACATGTTATTACAAGAAAGGAAAAAGGAGTCTCCCTCGACAGTAGGTCTCTGACGGTAGCTCAAACAATAAAGGCCATTCAATTAAATAACAGTTTCTTTGAGAGTCCAGACTTTTTGGGTCTCCTTTCATCAGGGATCCACTAATGTTTAATTCCGATATTCATCGCATTACCAGACACAGAATACCCCGTCTTTTTTTTTTTTCCCCGATAAAATTACAGACATCAAATAGCAGCGGTTATGAATTATTGCTACTTGCCAAAAACCTTGAAGCTAGTTACAACACTGTGTCCTCACACTGTGGGTTTTTTTTTTCCAGACTGATTAAATATTTATCTTTTGTTCCAAAAATAAAGCTGAAAATCCATCTCTGAACCGGGAGGAACAGACACCAGGGCTTTTGTATCGTTATTAGCTCCGAAACGCTCGCTCATCTTGCCTTTGTTTCATGTCCGTATGACATTACATTCCCACTCGAACACAGTCTCCAGGCTTGCCTTACAGCTCTCGCCAGTAAGTATGTTCAAGGTGGATACTGACTTCACATGAGCCGCGTCTGTTTTTCGCTTTCGCACGTGGACGTCAAGATCTACAACCGCTTTTTTCAGCGTCTCGCTGTGCAACCGGCGTAAAGTCAGTCTGTTTAAGATCCGCTCTCGTAGCCCCCATCGACCAACCCCAGATCCTACTTTCAGTGAGAAAAGCCTTCTTGAAATTTGAAAATTAACATGCTGACTCTCTCTACTGCATTTATGTGCAGCTGGGTTGCTGTGTGCCCGCAGTTAGTCATGGAGCTGTCATATAAACTGCACTTTAGTGGAGCACTTCCATAAAGTTGCGGCGACTCGAGAGAGAAAATGTAAAAGTTAATTTATAGGCATTTTTTTTTTACAACACTAGGGCTGTAAAATGAAGGTGAGTTCAGTCTTTACGCTACACAACAGGAAAAAATGAAAACAAATGCAAATGTCACTGATGCTGTCAGGTGGTTACCAGTGATGTTATGAGCCTTCCTGTCCTGGGCCATGCACGAACCATGCCAGTTTGTGACGTTTCCAGTCCATCGCTCCTCTGTAATAGTTTTGACTCTGGAATTGAGCCTTCTTAAGTTTCCTTCCTTTTCTTTGCCTTTTTTAACTGCGGTGGTGATGTGCAGCGATTGTGATAGAATCATGGCTGAAGAATATTTCCCTCTCCCCATCTCTTCTCTACTGTCATTAAGCAGCTAACGTAATAAAACATTTCCTCACCATTAAGCAGTCAATTAAGAGAGTTACTATACATAAATCCTCTCCTCAGCTCCCGGTGTTTTCCTCGAGATTCTGGAGCAGCTCCGGGCTCTGCCCACATTTGTCTTCTCCAGAGCTTGCTGGCAAAACACCTGCCTGGCCCTCTCTCTCTATTATGCTGGAATCAGACTACTTGCTATTTATGCAGTTCACGATGGTCGCCATGTCAGATCAAGCAATCACAGTGGCATGGATTGTTGCCGTGTCTTGGTCGGACATCTGGCAACACAGGTTTCAGGTTTCGAGTTCACAGGTCATCGATGTCGTCAACATCGTTTCTTTTTTGACTCTGTCATGGTCGTCCCTCGAGGAAACATCAGAAAGGCAGGGGTATTGTTGCCACAGCTCAACGAACCATTCCTCTGCTTCTACACATCACTCTGTCACCCTATTGGTCAACATCAAGGAACAAGTTGTAGGAGATTTTAAACCACACATGAAGACACAAACAAATTCTGACATGCTAGATGATTAAAGCCAGGAGACAAAGTGACTTACAGTAATGCATACACTGACGGCAATCTGTTGACCAGCACATCAGGAGCAGTTTGGTGTTCAGAAGCTTGCCCAGGTACACTTCGACATGCAGGGGAATCGAAACCCCTTCGACCTTCCGATTACAAGACACTGGCTGAGCCACAGGAGATCAAGTTCACTGACTGAAATTAGCTGAGCTGAAGCCGAGCAGCCGGCTCGTGGGTACCTGTTACTCAAACCAGCAATGCCCTTATAATGTTAAGCTAAAACTGAGTTAAATAAAGATTCACGCCCCTACAGCTGTCATGAAGGGTTACATCTGGTATAGAGGCCAAAACTGTTTGTTTTTTTTAATACCAGGCTGCCAACATATTTATCTCTGCTGCAAAGCTGGGCATTTTAACATGGGCTCTTATGGGGATTGTTGCACTTTTGGAGCCAGCCTCAAGTTGCCATTCAAGTAACATTTTTTTCTTACTTCTGCACTGGCTTCAATTCTCAGAATTCTCGGTGCAAAACACTCACTCAGACTCAACATGGTACCAGAGAACTTCTTCTTATAGTCTTACCTCAGTCGAGTGTTTTTGAACTACGGCAGCGCAAAAAAATGTTGACCATATTTTTGCTGCTTCCTCCGTTCCTTCCAGTCTTCCTCAGCTTCTACAGTACAGGGAGCAGTATCTTGAGAATTAGTTCAACTCTAAAAGAGTTTATTTTTTTTTCCACCATGAAGGTGGCTGGTGTGATGTGAGAGGCGGGGGCTCATTTAACCTGGCCGAAATCACAGTTGAGATGAATTTGCAGATGAGCTGTGCGGACTTCCATGAATTAATCCTGTTGTGCCCAGAAAAAAATAGAAATGTAGATTTAAATGATAAGTGTTATTATGTCCCGAATACATAGATGGGAAAGTGTTGGTAGCCTAGAGAAGGAGTGGTTGGGGACCTAGACCTTGGTATAACCAAAAAGATCCAAAAAGGGCTTTGTATGTTCACACCAGATGTCCATATTGATGTTCATTGTTAGGTGGCCACCTCTAGTGGCCGTAATAATTATGACAGCAGCAAAGGAGGAAGTCAGGTGAGGTAGTATGAAGACTGTCAGCAAAAGGAGTAGAATGGAGTGGAGGGTCAGGTCAAGCCAAGACAGGTTTTTTATCCTGGAGACCACTGTTTGTGTTCAGTATGAGACCAAAAGTTAGTTCTTCTAACATACCATGTACTGTAGTTAAGTAATGTTGCACACATAACTTGAAGAAAAGCATAATTGAAGCATTCTTTGATTTACAGAAATGAGCTCATCACTGCATTTCTTCTACAGACTGCTCCTATTCGGGCTACGTTGGCTTCTGTTTCGACTGAAAGTTAAAACGGAGGGGACGGTTAGATTTGTTACTGCTTGGCTAGAGCAAATTGACCTTTTTTAACAGAAAGAAAATGTCACACTGCCCGGTGACTTTACAGCATTTACATTTAGTGTGATCATGAAGCTACACCTAGAGAAGATAGCAGGTTTTTTTTTTTTTTTTTTAACTTGAAAGGGATTTGTTGCTTCGGCCACAAACAGCCGCAATATTGTTTTTTGCATCCATATATCATGTTTACCTGATTCAGAATGCGCCCTACAAATATGCTCCTACGCTGATTCAAACAAACAAAGTTGATCCCTGAAATCCAATAGTCATTTCAGGGATGAGAGGTTTATCTTTAAAAACTCGCAGACTTGTCATTCGGAAGATTGCCTCGCTACAGGTGAGATTTCCCAACAATTGCGGCGGCGGCGTCGTTTGTTTTCCGTCGGTAAAAAAGCCGCTGTCTGGGCGAGCTAAATCTTACTCAAAATAAAGCAGGGGATTGAGGAATGCTTTGTTTCCAATCTGCGGCTGTCACATTTTCCTCCGGTTGCGTGGAATATTCATTGGGGATCCTTTTCACGCATAACACAGGGAACAACATTTCATGCTTGTATGCTGCAGGGCAGGCAAGTCTCTAAGGAGACAGATGTCATGTCCTGACTAATTTGAACAACATACAAACTGATTATAAACAGTCGGCCGCAAGGCATTCCCCCTCTCTCGCTCTCTCTCTCTCTGTTTTCAATTTCCATGCTCAATCACAGCGGGAGAGCACGTAGCACGTCCCCTCAGAGCACAAAGAATGATCAATACCAAGAAAGACATCCACAGACTGACATTAGCCATTCCACTGTTTTGTTTAGGCCCCTAGTCAAAGTGGGCCGTTCTCCTGATATTTTTATTGATTGCAGTCGGCCGGAAAACGCTGAGCAGGGCTGCCTGTATAATAAGCTACAACGGCGAAGTGGCCTTAAACAAAAAAGAAGAGCATATTACTGACCTTAGAGCTCATAGAACGTATTCAGATGCATGCAGTGGACGGATACTCTGATCAGATTAGATTAGACAAACCCTATGTCTCTATGCCAATCATGTTTACATTCTAATCTGCTCAAGTACTGAGGTAGTTCAGAGTGATTTCATTAAGTCACTCGGGATTTAGTTATAGCATGTACACATTCCAGTTATCCTCGGCGTTAAACATTGGACAGAAGAACGTAATTAAGAGCGGTCATATAACCACAGAGTTGACACTAATGGCCTGGATACGGCTAATAAGTAGATATTGATTTGAGTTTTTTGTTAATTATACAGTCGTCAAATGTTTACACACATACATGAAGAACATCGTGGCAATCTTGGCGTCCATTGATTTATACAGCTCTCACTGTTCTGCGATGGAATGAGTGGAACTGCTTTGTCACAAAATCATTCATGAAGTTTGATTCGATAACTCATTTCGTGTTGGTCTTCTGAGAATGTCTTCAAATCTGCTGGGTGAAAAATAACTTATTTTTTATTTTTTTCTGACAGGCAAATGGTGTAAATTGTTTCAGCTTTGTGAGAGGCTATCCCGAGTGAAGAAGCGTATCACATGGGTTGATGATCGCCCTGCAATATTCTATTTTCTGGTTGACAAGAAAAATAAGTGTCGAGGTTAAACACAAAGGGAGCCAAACGCAAGACACACAGGCAGGCAGGTACAGGAACAAAATAAAAAAAGAAAAGAAAGAAGAGTTGTGTTAAATAAAGCTTGAAACCAAAGTCCATAAAGTCCAAGCACGAAAGCCAGCAACCGTGATGGAAGGAGAAGGCGGACTTAAAGACACAGGGGGTGATTAACTGATGGGACGCAGAAAAATGGTGAGAGGACAAAGGGAGGTAATGAAAATGTAAAGCGAGACATGACACATGAGGACAGAACTGGGAATTTCTTATCTCTGTCCTTATTATCGGCTGAGGCCGGGTTGACGGAGCTGAACATCAGCCTTCCAAAATGCCGTATCTTTCACTCGGTGGGGTAACTTACAGCCCCCTTTAGCACTTTGAAGGTACTGGTACGCTTCAGTGCTCTTGTAATTTTTTATACTGGCACCATGGACTCCAAGGGACAGCACAAAATAATTGGATATACATGTCAGTTGTTTCTGGCCACTTTCTCATGTCACCCCCCCGGTCGCTAGTAGCGGCCATGAAAGGTTGTGGTACATTTACACCGTTGGACCATTAGGGGAAGTATTATTTTTTTATTTTATCTGCTCCTTGTTCCCATAACTAATAACATTTGTGCTGCATGCCCATCTGCTTAAGCTTGAAATGCATGAAAGCCATGCAACACAAAGGCAGGGCTGCCAAGCTTCACCGAAAGGTCGCGATGTCATTAGCGACATTTGCTCGGTTTCTCAATCACCCCCGTGCCAGCTGCTCTCCCCGCCCTGCTGGCCTCTCTGTCGTTACTCTGACTGTACCAGAGAACATGCAAGAAACACTGTCAGTGAAAAAGGGACTAGAAAGTTTCCTGCATTTTTACATATTGTTCATGATGGACCAGCGTGCTGATCGGAATCAATGCAGGTATTTGTGCCTTCCTCCCTGGCGTCTATGAGATCAGTCCAACAGTCCAACAGTCACAGTACTAGTCCTTCCTACATCTCCTTATAAAATTAGTTAACATATTTTTGCATTTTTTATATTTATTCTCTGTCCCTTCAAGTTCTATGAAATCTTTATATGCTGTATTTTTCCTCTTGTAGGCGTTTGGTAATCCCCTGTTGATCCGTGGATGATCCCTGTATTCATGTTTTCTGCTCTATTGTTTTACGGGACAATCTGAATCATATAATGATCTGAATATTCTGAAGAATGCCCAGTATCCTTTTCCTCAGAGAATATTTCCCAATGTTGTGCCACTAAATCATGTTTTAGCGCGTTCATTGATTCCTCTCTACATTGTGTTGATGAATTCCGCAGTCATTTTTTTGGTTTATTTGGATTCCGCAGATCAATATTGAAATCCCCACAAATGAAAAAAGTACCTTCCGGCTTAGTTTTGGAAACATTTCCTCCCTCCAGTCCCTGAAAGTTTTAATACCAGACCCTGGTGCCCTGTACATGCAACCAATTATTATATTTTTGTTTTTTTCCTATGGAGATTTCAATTTTTACACTCTTTAACAAGTCGCCACCACAGCTGTCGTACATTCTAACACTGTATAATTCAGGTTCTTGTCGACATTCATAACCATTCCTCCTCCACTCTTATTTTTTCTATTTATATAACTGAATTCATATCTGTCTAATACAAAGTTTCAAAGGTTGTGTAAACTGACTTCAGAATTCCTTGTTCTGTTGAATATTCCCTACAGGCTTCCACAGTTGAAGTGGATTATTGGTAATCTGGTATCTGTCTAAACGGTTTGATTATGCTGCTCGGTGTATGAGCGGCTATTATCATTTATGTTCCGTTATAAATCATTATCCGGATCAATATAATGTTCCATGGTCTGTACAAATGTGGCGACTATTTAAGAAACCATTTCATAAATCCAGAAAAATAACACAAGTCATATCAAAATGAGATGGTTAGCTAATGTTTGACCTTCCACTTCAGTTGACAGGAAGTCACCATTCAGATCACAATATATTTTGAAAGTCTGCACGCTGAGGTTTGTTTTCTTCTCCTGAGATTTGATTGCATTGCCCTCCCTACTCTGCCTCTGATTGGCTGGTGCCTGTTGCCTTTAGTTGGGTTGGTTGCATTCTATGCTTTCACTTCTCTCTGTTTTGATGTCAACCCCAATTTGAAAATGCAGCATGTTTGTGTCGGAGGTTGACATCAAGTGGACATTGGAATTTCACATCAACATCATTTTCATTTCCAACCACAATTTCAACCTGTTTTCAACGTTTGAGGTTGATATAAAGCCGGTGATGCGTTCTGACATCAAAGCATAATTCAACATGTTTCCGATGTTAGCCTTGACGTAAAGCTGACGTTTGGTTTTGACATTAACCAGATATTTATTCACGACTAAAATGTAATGCCTATCCAACATCTTTCTGATGTTAAGCTGACGTCTGGTGCCAGCTGGGTTGATGTGTGTTGTCTTTTTATAATATTAGATAGATTAAAATATTTTAACTAGCCAAATATAATTAATCGCAGCTTTCCACTGTTATGTTACAGGGTATGCGACATCCCGGTTATGTAAAGTGCCTCATCAGAAAATTGACAAAAAGTGTTTTGGACAATGTATGGGCATACCATTCTATTGGAAAGGTGCTATGCAATAACTTTGTGCTAATAGGGTAAGTTCCCCCCAGAGGCTGCAACATATGCCTGCACAGAGTTGTGGGGTTCCCTGTAGCCTATCCCAGCTTACACTGGGAGCTAGATGAGTTCACCTGGATAGTTAACCAATTGATAAGAGAAGCATTACTTCTCTTATTCACACCTACAGGAGTGTTTTTGTCTTACTTTTTGCCCTAGCCTAGTGTTATTAAGAGAGGTGAGAAAGTCAGCAAGGCTTGGTCGTCTCACAATGACGATGTTTGTACCAAAAGTCAAATTCGGGTACACGTCTCTTGCATTCATTCGTCAGCTAATGTCTAATCTAATGAGTATATTTTTAGATGTGGTTCAAGAGTCATCACATAGCTTTGACATTGCTCCGTCAGAGCAGAACAGCCTCTCTCTGGCACACTGAGCAGAATGCAGATGCCCTTTCTCTCACTTATTTCGATTCCCCTGTGAATCTGACCTGAAAAGGTTAGGCCACTATTCCGTAAAAGTCAAGCCGCCGCTCAGCGTTGTAGTTTTCTTTAAAAAAATGACATTTGGCTTGACAAGTTTTTTTTTTTTTTTTTTTTTTTTTTACTCTTGCAGTTTATATACAGTACTGACATTTCTACACTATGTCTGTGTGTCAGTGGGGTTGATACAAATGTAAAACTGACTTATTTTTTCTCTCTTCACAAACCTTGTTGTTGTTGACCGCAGAACAGTTTGTGACATATTCTGTGTGTGGGAGACTTTCTCTTTAATTAGCTGTCACATCATTGTGTTTAAAGCCAAGTTATAACAGCAGCAACTGTTTAGTGTAATAAGGACTGCATGGTGTATAATATCTCATAGAGGAAAAAGAAAAAAAAGAGCACAGAGTTAGATATAATTAGTTTCACTATTGTCTGTTTACTGAAGGTGAAAAGTTATGATGTATTTGTGTTTGCTATTTGTGTTTGTTTTTTTGAGGGCCTTATCCAGGATTAACTGCTCTGTTTAAAGTACCTCAGATGAAAACGGTTAGCAACAGTTCTGTATTCAAGGCAAACTCATGTTTAATACAACTTGGGCTGTTATTAGATCTGTCAGTTCTGAACATTGCACTCAGCAAAGTGAGCGCTCGGCTCAAAGATGGCCAAAGGCTTTTAAAATGATACACAAATTATAGGAATGCAAAGCAAATCTTAGAAGTGACTAAGTAAACTCGAGACACAAGTGGGCGCAAATACATGCTAATTAGTCCTAATACTGTTGTTTTAATCGGAACAAAGATCCACAGTTACGCTGAGGCTTCATGACTCTACTTTTTTAAACCGAGATGATGCGAGGGAGGAAAGATGTGAGGGAAGTTAATTAAAGTTTCTGATGACTTTCATCAGATTAGGGTGACCAGATGTCTCCGTTTTCCACGGACAATCCCCATTTTTAATTGTGTGTCAAAATCAGACGGCAAAGTGAAATGATTTAAAACACACCGAAAGTGGCTTTCAACTGGTTATTCAAACCAGTTAAGGTTTAAAATTAATACTGGTGCCCATTTGAGCTTAAGCTAACAAGATTATCAGTGAGAAGACTGACTTTTTCTATATACAGTAGTATATAGTACAGTACAGTAGTGTGTATACATTCCTGGCACTGGGTTGTATTCTTCCTTATCTGTGTAGGATGAGTGAAAATTCAAGCTTCTTTTTGTGATGGTGAAGGAAACAAAAACCTATTTCATCATATTGGTTTGAAATGTTGTGAATTTTTCAACGCTGCAGCACAAACACAATCCCATTGACCTCTACTGTAAGAGCAGCAGCAGCAGCAGCTGCGGCAGACATTTTGACTCTTGAAAGAAAGCCTGGGTGTTATCAATGACATCAACAATGGCTCTGCTCTATTCTATTGTCCTAGTAAGATCTGACGGTGTGACAGTTACCAGAGCCTTGAAGTTGAAGCAGCAAAAATGAATTCAGCCCTCATTCACTCTATTAATTAAACTTGTACTGTCACATGGCAAAACGTCTGCAGGTGAAAGGGCCTATTTGGTGGCCACAGGTCTTTGAAGGTGCGTAGAGCAAAACCTCTGGGAATTAAACTAAAGCTGTGAGCGAGGGGGTACAAGTACATATATTTCTTTAGGATTTTGGGTGAGCTAACTAAATGGAATGTATTATATGATCCTGATGACTATCACTAGAATGTTATGTTACTTTACGATGTCAAGATCTCTTTAGAATAATGTGTTATTAATGACACTACCTTTATGTTATTTGAGAAAATTAGAAGTGCAACCACGCATTAATAAAGCTCATCTATGGATCTACAGTATGTATCTATAATCTAAATGGAGAAGGACAGTATAGGATGAATCTAATCTCTCTTGACTATAAAACCTTCTATTATTCAAAATTCATCAAAATTGTTCTCCTGCATCACTTCCAGAACTGTGCTCTGTCTGACTGGGCCTAAAACTGGCTGTATGATGGGACTTTGCACCACAACCCACGGAAATAGCTTCCTATCAATACACACACTGGCAAAGAGAAAATAATCTGCTAACAGTCATGACTGATATGTTGATAACCATTAACAGCTGCATCTGTCATGGCAGTGAAGATACATGACGGAGCCAGTTGGCCATCCAAAATGGGAGTTCTTGCTATACTCCAGTGGCTGTCCTGTTGTGAAATTAAATAAAGAACAACGGGTCCACTTTCATGTTGTAGGCAGCGACATGATGAAAACAAGCGCACCCAACAACATTTAGCATGAATAATAGAAAAAATGTGTCTTCCGTCAAAAGAAATTGTGTTTTTGATAAATGAAGTTGGCAGTGAGCGATGGACTTCACAGGACAATATTCATAACTTGGATTAATTTGATGGAAAAACCCTTTTTGATTCTCTTTTGCTTACCATGCCTGCAAATCTGAAGGAATTATTCTTCAGTTCTTGAGGTTTCCCTCAAATTAACTGAACGAAGGAACTGTGGAGCATCTAACTGATCTGACCATAAACAGCATATCCATATTGACAAAAGTTGAAACTTATATATGGATATATGTGCCCATATTATTCCCATTTTGTAGTGCCGAGTCATACTTTTGATGTAAATTTGGTGAAAATAGTACAGAAGTAGTGTAATTAGCAATGCATTTTTCTGCAGACCTTCATATCAGTAGGTAACTTATTCCTCTCAAATCATAGTAAAATGTAATATGTTATATATATCGAAGAAACTCGCCAACAAAGCATATGTAGTTGTGATGTTTTAGGCTTGGAAGATGTTTTTGCGGTGATATTCGCAGTAGAAGTGAGGCTAACTGAAAGCTCCCCTAACCCCTAACCCTAACCCTTTTTGGTTGCTATGTTACATGTATGAATTTCGTATTTGATTTTTGTTTGATCTTTCTGCTTCACTGACCTACCTTCCCTGTTAATGTGTCTTCCCCTTTACTGTATTTTTTCTTTATGATCTTATTACCTTGTTTTAGTTTACCCTAACCATAACCATAATCTTTTCTTCAGAAACTCTAACCTTAACCACAATCCTAGCTCAAATCTAATTATTCTCAATCTATATCTCATAGGGCCCTAAACTCAACCATTACTTCTTCCCTAGGACATATAGATTAACCCTAATGTCTGAATGGATATTATATTTTAACCCCTCTTCCTTTCTTTTTTAGTTTCTAACCTCAACCTTAATTTTTTTTCTTGGTTCCGTTTTTGTTATTTTTTGTTTTCTTTTTCCTTTTTCTCTTCCCCCCCCCCTTCCCCTTTTCCCCCCTCCTTTTTTCTTCCCTTTATTCTGTGGCTCTATGGGTTTTTTTAATTGATGGTACTGGTTAGGCAAATGCGGTTGGCCCCCTGCCTGAGGTTTTTCTCTTTTTATTTAGCAGATTAACTTGCTCCCCCCTTTTTTTCTTTCATTTTTAGATTATGATATAGTTGGGATTGAAAATCTAGAAATAGGAAGTCCACTAACATTCCTCTTATTTAACGTTCCAAAGATTCAGCCTGTGCCCGTGCATAAACAGTCCATCCTTCAACATGGCTGTATTTGTTCCCCTACCTAGATACAACAAATAAGTTAAAATTATTAAAAACAAATATGTTATAGGATAAATAGTTAAAAACAAATAAGTTAAATAACTAAGTTAAAAATAAATTATTTTGAACACAAGTAAGTAAAAATAGAAGTATAAGTAAATTAATGGTTAAAGTACAAAAGTTGAAACAGAGAAATCAGGGGAGAGTATAAAAGGGAGACAGACAGTAGAGATCAGTTTGGCAGAAGACACTGGAGGAGCAACATCTCCCCAACATTGAAGGGATACGTGTAGGATGGCCATAGCCTGAAGAAGTCCGAATAGAGACGAAACGTCGCGCGAGCCTCCTACAAAGAAAACAATAAGGTTAACCAAAACAAATATGGGTGGGAATTAGAAAAAACAATAGAACGCCAAACTAAAAAACAAAAAAAACAAAAAAATGGAAAAATAAAAAGACCAAAAAAACAAAATAACCGGTGGAAAATAATACTTGATATAAACTTTAATTTAAGATATATATATAACTAAACTAGAAATTATAAATATTATTATCTAAATACACCGCGACATAACTCAAATTGGAGAGGATGGGAGAGGGGGCCGGCCAGACATGTGAAGGACCGTGCATTTCTGCGCGACCACCTCGGTGGTGCCCTTTTCTTTCTTAACCTAACCCTGAAAGCTTGTCACTCTAGAGGAGGTGGCAGAGGAGAGGATGCTGGTAAAACTGCCAGTGATAATGACAATGTCTCCCACCCGCTCCACAAAACTCTGGAAAAGCCTAAGGGCGGCTTCAGCAACACACTCATTCAACGCTGCTGCCTTAAATAATGGCAAAGGAAAACATTCCCACCTGGTGGCATTAGACTGTACAACACTTTACAGCAACGCCCACGCTATTCACACACACACATAATTTAAATGATTTACTATTTAAATGTTGTTCACTGTAATTAAAACGGCACCTTATCTCTCTCTATCTTGCACCTTATAAATCCATTAAGTTGCATTTTGCTAGATATTTTATATTATCCTTTGAAGCATCTTATTGTATATGGTGTATATTCTTTCCATATTTTCAATTGTACTGTTTTTAATGTCAATATTTGCCATTACCTCTTGATTGTATTTTTGATTTTATTTGTGCCGCTGCTAAGCTGACCTAATTTCCCTTCGGGGGCAAATAAAGTGATCAATCTATCTTTCTATCTATTTATTTATCTATCCAACTATCTATTAGGTGTCAAATCATGTTTTTGTTGTCTAGATACTGTTTTGGGAAGAAAGACAGTGTCCAGATCGTGTTTTCTGGAAGACTGTTCGGGGTCAGATCATGTTTTAGGACTCTTTTGAATACATTCTGGAAAAAAAGCCCTTGGGTCATCTCATGCCCTACCCTCATTTGTTACACGATACATTACAATCCATTAATTTGACCATTTATTAATCTTGAATTACAACCGTTTTTTTTTTTTTTAATGAACATGAATGAAGATACTTAATTTGAAAGTATTTCTCAGAAAACCCACCAAACTCGTCCATTTACAATTAAATACATCTGGTGATTTTGGTAAATACCTGGATATTGGATAGGAGCCACCTTGAATCTAATCGATTATCAGCTTAAATGTTTCAGAACCTTTAATGTGAACTAAAACAAATCAAAACACTTAAAAAACCATGAACTAAAGGAAGCTGAAAAACTGGTGCAGCAGAGACAAAACATTGAAACCTGTTGAAAAAGTGGAGACATTATCTACTTTATTTCTTGCAGGATATTCAGGTGTTTCTCTGTACACAACACAATGTATTTACATTGAGCGCCCTGCAGGGGGAGTTATGTACAAAAAGTCAGTATCAGATAAAATAATCCAACAAAATACACCAGATGGTTCAGAGAGAATCAAATACCAGCGGATGAAGGCACTCGTTCATGAAAGCATCTGAGAGCAAGAATAAGAGTGGTGCACACTACAGATGGAAGCTAACAAGTGTTAGCACATTAATTGTAGGATTTAAATTTATACACAATTTAACCCACTTAGTGTATCGTGTTTACGATATCAATTTTCTGTGAGGACAAAGTTTATTAACTTGGTCAACTGAGTGGAAAGTTAAACTGAACTCACATGAACAAGATGTCAGGTGACACATGACTACAGTTATCTTTACATGTGTGCAGAGACATAGGTTAAAACTAACCCTTCCTCTGAGGATAGAATACAACACATTAGAATATTAGAAATATTATTATTATTATTATTAGAGTATTTAAAAGATTTTGAGAATATTTTATAAATATTTCAGCTTTACATTTCTGCTTGTTTGATATTTAGATAAAGTCAACATATTGACACATTTAGAGAGCGACTGAATATTTAATCTCAGTATCTTCTGATATGATCTGAACATGAACTACACACAGGAACAGAATGACTTCATCAGACTGAGCTACAACATCTGACACATTGATAACTGATTAATTTATTAACACTGATGACAGTCTGACATGTTTCTGTGTTAAATGATTCAACTTGTTTATCTGTGAGTCTCCCAGTTTAATGATAAGAGTAACAATTGAGACAGTGAAGGCAGTGTGTTGAGTTCACTGCTCTGGTGTGATCGATGGGAGATTTAAGGCAATAACTGTGTTCAATCATGTAAGCACTTGCTTCACTGCTGATTTCACAAGAGTTTCTTAGCAGAAGTCAACTACCTGCACTGATATGATGAAAGTTGATGAGTTGTTCAGGTATAACTGATCTGATGTCTGACACAAGCTGCGACAGGATCAATGCTCAATTGATCATTTGGTTTATTAGATGTAAAAACAATGCGCTGTCATTTAACTACAAAAAACTCAAGAACGTTAAATCTGTGATGACGTTTGATTTATTAAGAGGATGAAGTGATTCCGCAGTCATCTCAGCTGAAGTTATTAAGGCTCAGAGTGTGAAAATAAACCATTAAAAAACAATTCTGAGTTCATCTGATTAACATGAAGGAATTTTTGTGAGGCTGAATGTGTTGACTTTGTTTGGTCCCTAAAATAGAAGGACAGACAGGCAGACAGACAAGAAACATCAGGCAGGAAACACAGCTCCTTTACGTCGCTGCAGAGTCTTCGTCAAACGGCCTGATGTGTTCAGGATCGTCTCTCGAAGGGTCATCACTTCCTGTTTTACTAATGAACTCTAAACATCAACCAGAGAAATACATGTGTTTTAATAGAAAACTGTCAGTCAGTCTGAACCAACCTCAGTGTCCGTCCCTAAACTGTCTCCACTGGGTGTCATTAATGTCTTCTTTAATGATATAAAACGGTTCTTAACATTTTCGTGTGACAATTTAAAGGGTTATGTTGCATCCCGGTACATCAAGTTTGGGAACAGAGGAGGTTCTGATTGGTTGGCTGCTCAGGTGAGCCCTGGTTCAACAGTTAGGCACCTGACATGGTGTTTGGAGTAACACTGAACAAAACCCAAGCCTTGTTAACTCCAGCTGGTTAAGTCTAACAGAACCTTATGCAAAGGTAAAAGCCATCTACAGACGTGATCAGGCTCTGATCTGGTTCCATGTGAGTCAGGCTGCTCATGGAGTCTCTGCTGCTGTCAAGGATTTCAGGACCTGCTGACTCCCGATCCTCATCACACCTGGTGGACAAGTTCATCGTGGGCTGAAGAAGAACCATTTACTGCCAAATCTGAACCATAAAATAACAAGAGGAGAAAACAATTCTGCTGACAGGATATTTATCAGTGAGCTGATCTAACCAGATAGCTAATTTCTTTCTCGTCTGTCGGCCATCTTGTTTCTGGAATCACAGCCCAGTGTGTTTATGGTTCTGGTGCAGCCCTTCATGTTTGCCTCGGAATACTGATCATCTGATTTGTCAGTGGGTGAGATGACAAGGCACTAATGGATCTTCTGATTGGTTCTCTCTGAAGGTGTATTGTGTGTCACCAAGCTGAGCAGAGACAGACTGATTCCTGGTCGAGTAACAGAGCGAGTGAGTCAGGGTCCTGGTTAAGTCCCAGTGTTTGAGTCCAGATGTGCTGGTTCGAGGTCAGAGGTCAGTTGAGGTTGTCGATGGCAGCAGAGGTAGGAGGAGAGCTGACTGCAGGCAGAAAAACAGAGGTCGTTCATCATGCCCTAAACTAATACAGATGAGGACTTTATTGATTTGATCAGATCAATATCAACTAAGATCACTATAACATAAGACTATTTGTATTTTCCTCTTTACATTGCTGAGAACATTATCAGTTGTCAGAGATGATTATTGATTATTATTCATTAATCATAAATAGTGATCACCTGTGTGCGGTCAGGCCTCGCTGGCACTGCTGTTCCTGTTGAGCTCTCTGATGCCCTGAAGGATCCTTTTCATGTGACCCACTTTCGTCACGCCAAGGTCCTGGAAACAGACATGCATGCATGCGCGTGCGCACACACACACAAATAACAGGTGTGTAAAAAAACATAGAAAAATCAAACACCCTTCATGCAGTTAATCCTCCATGCAGCCACCAGTGAATCTGTTAGCACTCAACAGTTAGCAGTTTGCAATCTGAGCTAGCAGGAATACCTTCAGGTCCCTCCTCTCCAGGTGGATAAGTTCAGCCCCCTGGACGTCATGGCCAATAAAGATGTCCTTATATTCAGTGAGGCAGAGAAAGTCCAGCCACGCTCCAACTTCCTCTGTCCCCCACTGGTGAACTGAGACACCGACAGGAAGTGCATCAGACAGACAGGAAACACCCCGACACAGAAAAAGTGATGTTATAAGCGTCAGAGAGAGAGAGAGAGAGAGAGAGTGAGAGAGCGAGAGAGAGAGAGCTCACCCACCTGGCAGTGAGAGAGTAGCACAGGTCTCTTTGTTCTTGTTGTTTTTGTCCTTCTTGAACTTCGGGACGAGACGGAACTTTGCACTTCGACTTCGCTTTGAGAAATCTGTCAAGGGACCCTGATGACAGACAGGTAGACAGAAGAGATAGACAGGTGGACACAGATGGTACCCAACAGCAGACATTAGTTTCTGATGAATTCACTGAGCTACAGTTACAGTTCTAATTAAGCCACCAGTCACTCGGGTGACTGTACTCAAATTAGGTTGTCTTTGTTATCTTCATTACATGCTGTCTACTATTACAGAAAAGACACGGATGATGTTGTTCCATCACTTCTTTTTGACACATTAAACTGAGTTTGAGTTGTTGGCCTGTATTGATAATTATTAGACGTGTTCTCAGCACCAGCAGCTGTTGAGACAGCAGACTCAGCATTCAATGTCATGAGGTCACATTCATCAGGATTTACACTGATTAACATGTATTTATATTTTCATCTACTGGATATTGGATATTGGCCACTATACTCACTGTCAATACTCAATGTTAGCTGCTTTGTAGTGGGTGCGGGTGAACAGCGAGCGTCCATCCGTCCCCCGCCAAACGGCAAGGACAATCCCCCCGCCCCCGTCCGACAACAGTGTACCGACAGTGTAACTAAGAATACCACCAATAAAACTAGCACTAGCAGTACTGACAAAAGCAATATTTGGTGGTTTACCTCATGGTCCGAGGGGTCGATGATGGAACACAACCAGGGAACGTCAGCCAGCCGTCTGAGCTGCTGGGCGACAGAACTCAGAGCTGCGTTCAACTGTTCCTGCTGAGGTGGATCCAGCTGCTGCACGTGCATGTACGCACACCCGTGCAAACACACACACACACACACACACAC
>JARJLU010020138.1:11945-24710 GCA_030272975.1 Sparidentex hasta | reverse complement strand
CCCTCCTCCGCCCTCCTCCGCCCTCCTCCATCCTCCTCCGCCCTCCTCCGCCCTCCTCCATCCTCCTCTGCCCTCCTCCGTCCTCCTCCATCCTCCTCCGCCCTCCGGACAGACAGCTGGTGGCTGCAGCTCTGGGAATGTTTACTTGCACCTCCTTCCACCTGACATGTGTTGACCTTGAGGAGAATCAAAGCTTGTATTTTGGGTTTTCTTGTGTGAAAGTTAATTGTCCATGGATTCAGCACCGCTGCTGCCCAGTTGGCATCCTGGCCTGAAGCACCATTGTGTAATAAAATGGAATTATGCCCTTAATCATTGCCCTCTCTCCTGCTCCTGCTCTCATTCACTGCCTCTCTTTATCTCCCTCCTTCCACACCAGCTCTCCATTTTTTTCTCCTTTCTTTTTGAAGTCATTATAGGATCCTGGGACAGTTTTATGACATTTATTCTGCTTGGCAGTTCTCCCCCCTCTCTCTCCTTTCTCTCGTCATCCCTCTCTCTTTCTGTTAATTACCCTTGCAGTCTTATCTGTCGACACCCTTCAAACTTGCGGTTCCCTGTCATGAATCAAGTGCCCCCTCCTCCTCCTCCACTTCTTCCTTCTCCTCCACTTCCTCCTCCTCCTCCTCCACTCGTATCAGCCAAACAATTAACCAACCTGCTCAGTCTAATTAAGCGTCACAGAGAGATACATGCAAAACGCCACATTTTCACTTTGTACGGAAACGATAGACTCTCTCATCCCGTGGTGGGCTCGCATGTTGTTTGCTTTGCTGGTTGGATGTTTTCTGACCAACACATCGCCACGATTAGAGACACCTGACCTCACCTGACCTCACCTGACCTCACCTGATCTCACCTGACCTCACCTGATCTCACCTGACATAGGTAGGTGACCTACATCACCTTCATGAAATAAGAAGAGAAAGGAATCTAAATCCTGCTGTGGGCAAGAAATGTGTTGTCACTTCCCCTGATGTTCAACAGGGATGAAGAAAAATAAGTAGTAGAAGAAGAAGAAGAAGAAGAAGAAGAAGAAGAAGAAGAAGAAGAAGAAGGAGGGAAATTAGTAGAAACAATAGATTACCATAATTGAATGTCACACCTGTCCTCTCTAATGACAGTGCATACACAAAATGCCTTTAAGAAAGCACATGCTCTATTAACTTTTACCGTGAATTCAATTTGTGCACCTTTTTCTTGCAAGAGTGCAACTGTGAAGGCTTAATAATACTGATCGATAATGATATCGATCGAGCCGCTGATGAGATGCCCCTGAGCAAGGTACTTAACTTAATGTCCGGCTAGTTTGAGTGCGCTGCAGCGGCACACACACACACAGCCAGCTGACTGCCAGCCACACACACTTACACTCCGAGTTAAAGCAGCGTTAGCAGCATGTGGGTGTGTGTTAACGAGAAACGACAAGAAGCGTCCCGAGTGCCCGAGCCAGCGAGCGCAGCTAACCTTCAGAAGGAGCCGGGCCCTTTATGATTGATGACTTTAATACAAAGGATGCAATAAAGCAGAACTAAATACAAAATTAGCTGTAATGGCGTGGTACATTATTACACTTCATTATTGCTTTCCAAAGTGGCAGATGACCCATATAATACACACAACTTTTTCCTTTTTTTTTGTCTCTGTTTAGTATTTATTCAGCACTAATGTGTGTTTGTGGTCCTGCAGAGAACAAACAGGTCGCTCTGGATCTGCTGATGGACTTTAATAACAGACTGGATCGTGTCTCACCGGGTCTGAACCGCAGGTAGGATCACACTCTGTACGTTTATCTGTCTGTTCGAAAGAGGAAATGTATATGTGGCCATGCAAAGTCAGATTAACATATTAATGAACGCTACTAAAACACACAAAACTGCGTGTTATTAAAAAGACATCCGGACATTTTCCATCTGAGTTTGTGGCAACAGAACCAGGAAGTTAAAGTTAAAACAGACCACCAGCACCGAGTCACAGAAACTGGGAGTTGAACTGTAAAAAAAACATTTGTGTGAACTCACAATACAACTTTTATTCTCTGAACAGCAGCAGAATTAATGATGTTAACGTGTCTGCAAACAGCAAATGTGTTCGTGTCATTTAACGTTCCTGAAACAACTCACATCACGTTCACGTTACACGTTTATCACCAGACTGCTGTCACCAGGTGGTGGAGGAGTTACAGGCGACATTTTTTTAAGCATGGCACTATTTTTTTTTTTTTTTTTTAAGAAATCTTTAAGGAGACCTCCGGAGAATTTCAAGCCATGTTTCTGGCAACTAAAACAAGAATCTTAATCCAAAAACATAATATTTTCCAAACCCCAACCAAGTGGATTTTGCGACTCAGCCCAAGCAGACAATAAGCGAAGCGTTGTCTCGGGATAAAAATAAAAAGTTGAAGCAAAAGTTGCAGAAGAGCAGAACATTTATTCCAGCAATCATCTCAGACTTGAGCAGTACAGAAGGGGTGAGGCGAACATAACAGAGTGTAAACTTTAATTTGAACTACTTTCCTTTTTAATGCAGTGAGAATTATACATGGACTTCTTTTCAGTGACGAAGGAGCCAGAAAACTAAAAGATGCAGACGTCTCAACGATCTGGGCAAAGAAAGTGAAAGAATGTTTCAGTGATTGGGTGAATTGACCCTTTAACTTTGAGACCCTTTTAATGTTTCGGGCAAAGAAGCAGCCACTTGATCCCGACACTGTAATAAAAGCAGACAAGTTAATACAGCACCTGCCTCCTTCTCTCCCTCCTTCATCCCTTCCTCTCCGTCACAAACACGTCCGCCGCGTCTCTCAGACGAAGACGCTCGCCGACACACACTCGCTCAACGAGGGCGACGCCGAGGAAGCAATTGGGTGTGGAAGAAGATAGTTTTTTGTAATTATTTCCTCGCACTGTGGTCGACATGGAAAATATCACCCACATGAACAGAAGCAATCAGTTTCCTCCTCAAGGTGTCGGATACACTTATTACATCGCACCGAGGACGATTTGAAATGCATAATCCCTCTCCCACACGCTTCCTCGTCTGCGTTTATTTAATAATTTCCCCCAATAACTGCATGAATATCATTAAAAGTGTCGCAGCGATGGCGTGTGAAGGAATGCAGAAATCCCTGGACTACCTGGAGTCTGACGTTTTTATTATTTGTCATTGGCAGGGTGATGAACAGACTGACTGCCGGGTCGACACGATGATTGAATAAGATGGGAAATGGAACGTGACAGAAATGCGAGGGCAGAAGCGGAGAGAGCTCTCTGCTCTGCTCGGCCCTCGACACCAGGTTTCCTTCTCTAAAGGTCGTCTCGTGGCTCGTTGCTCCAGCGGTGGCAGGAATAAAAAGCAGGTCAGTCAGCGGCACAGGTGTCTGCAGCTGTGTCCGGGGTTAATTGGGAGAAAACTGGGTTTGTAACCGGACGGCTGCCAGTTTAAATCTCCTAACAGGGCCGGAAAATCAAGGCTGGGAGAGAAGGTGAGACTGTGTCACTGCTGCAGCACACTGTGGGTGTTAAATGAGGAAACCAATCAGAGCGCTTACTCTCTCCTCCACCCTGCTGCAGCTCCCCTCGGCTGCTATTAAAAACTGTGTTACCCGTCACCTCAGCGAGTGTGTCGAGCTGGAGGAGCTCGTCAGCAGGTGTGTCGCTGCAAACAGGAGCGCTAAAGTGGAAATAAGTCGACGACGTCTGTTCACGCGCCTGTTTGGGTTGTTTAGCTCTTTAAAACGTCACGACTCCTGTTGTAAACATCTCATGACGACAGTTCTACTGGATACTAAAAGGCCGACGTGTGACTCAAGTCACTTGCTCCGAGTCGAGTCTTTAGTTAAAGGATAAGTTCACTCAAAAAGGAAATTTCTAATGACGTTATTTATCTTAATTGTTCAGATTCTCGTGTCTCAGTGACTTGTGTCGACTCTAGTCTGAGTCACAACGACACAGATCCACATCTCTGTGGGCAGGAAGCCGCTTTCTTCTCACTCAACATTCAGTTAAATTCAATTAAAAATGAAAAACGAGTTGGAGAAAAATACGAGTCCATAAACACGGCGCACAGTTTTACATTTCTCAGAGCTCTCTGGCAGCAGGTGATAGTGCTGTTCCTGTCTCAGACTGATCGCTCCAGGGTCGCTTCCCTTTTTTCAGGCTCTATTTTTGGGGAAAACTGTGCAGAGATCAGTATAAAAAGTAAAAACCCATTTCTAAACCAATTTCGAAGAGAAGCCGTTTCTCAATTTGTCATTTTGTTTTAACAGCAGCCAGGTGTGTATCTGAGCACACAGTTTGGGTTTGTCTGCTTTATTGAGAGTTTAGTTTGTCTCTGTTTGCTTCCTGCCCACATGGACTGCGGTGATAAGAGCGAGGCCGATCCCTGAAGATCGGCTCGTTTCTCTCCCGGGTGTTTTTCTGTCCTCTCGGCTGCTCTCACGCCGGTGCTGATGTGACTCTGTTCGGTCTGACTGACACTCGTCTGCTGTTGTCTCTTTATCTCAAACTTGGAATATAACAAATGTGTGTGTGTGCCAGAGTCAGCACAGTCTCCCCCCGATCCTTCTTCAGTAACGTACGTACATTTGTTATCAGCAAGCGCTTCATTATAAGAGCGTCTGCAATTACAGTGATTCATGACTGTTTACACATCGTGCTCTAATCTGACTTTAAGCTCTCGGCATCCGAAGACAAACACGACATTTTAATATTCGTACCTCACAGTTCTGAGCCTCACATCAGCTCGTCGCCTCAAACTTTCAGATTTTTGAATCTGTTTCTGTTAATGTGTGTGTTTTTATTCCTCTGTGAAACATTCAACAGGTTCATATGAAGATCAAGTTCTGAATCAACATGGAGTTTGTCACACTGCAGGCTGCAGGATTTTATTCTTCCTGTCTGGTTTTATTGTGTGTTCTGGGTTTTTGTGGTCTCTGCAGTTTGAACAGTTTCTCTTCACACCTGCTGTTCACCTGCCCTGCTCACACTGAGTCCTCAGAACAGTGTGCTGCAGCTCCTCCACCCGTCTCTCCACCTGCACCTCGTCACCTCGTCACCTCGTCCCCTCAGTTGGTATTTAGGTCCAGTGTTCGGCTCGGTCTCTGTTGAGCTGTTGGTGCTTCCTGCTCGCTGTG
This sequence comes from Sparidentex hasta, assembly GCA_030272975.1. Classification (NCBI taxonomy): domain Eukaryota; kingdom Metazoa; phylum Chordata; class Actinopteri; order Spariformes; family Sparidae; genus Sparidentex; species Sparidentex hasta. The sequence continues at coordinate 19,576 of JARJLU010020138.1, read as the reverse complement.
TGACAGTCACACAGGCGCAAAAGAGGAGAAAGTTGAAGTTGGACTTTGGTGAAGTTTGATTCAGATTTTGCAGGTGAAGTGACTGAATGAACCTCTCAGGTCTCATCTTGTTCTGCAGATGTTTCTGTCATCATGTGGCAGAGAATCTGTCTGCTGACTGCAGAGCTGCTGATGGATCCAGTTACTCAACATCATGACCTCACTGTGTTTTCCATCCACGTCATCATCTCGCCCATCAGTGCTACGCTAACCCGCTGCAGGGTAAAGCTCACTGGTGTTTTTTAAAGCAATAAAGCGAATATTTCCTAAAGTGTCTGACTGATCTTACCTTGTTTTAGTTTCCTGAGCGACGTCCTCACAACACCGAGAGGTTTTAATCACTGTGATGTCTTCAGTAAAAATATTACTGAGGTTTAATTTTTCCCTCCTCCGTCTCTTCACCAGTCGCAACTTTCTGTCCTCATCTAAATACGACACAATTACTCAGACAGATTACCTTCTCTCTTCCCTCCGCCGCCACTCGTTTGTTGCCAGGTCCTTTTTATAATACCAGCCTGTTTGGACTGAGTGCTTCCTTGTCTCAGTAATTTAGTGCCTCTGTTAAGCTATGTTTAGTTGCACTGCGTTATATAAGAGGTAGTTTACTCACTCACTTCATAAAACTTATGTGGCGGAATAATGAGCTGAGCGTTCGTGATGGCACTAATTCATGCAAAGTACCTGGTGTCATTAGAGGAGAGATGTCAGCAGAGCCGGTTCAGATCCAGACCGAGACCTCCGGGCTGATTTATTCTCTTGCCTGTGTACAGCAGACTGCCACAGGTGCTTCGGGCGCAGGAATGTATTTTTAATTGTTGAATGTCATCTGACAGGCTTTATCTGGACCTCACAGTAACTGTTTGTGTCTGGGTGACGATGTGAAGGTCTTGCCTCGTCTCGCTGAAGATAAACTGCATGTGTGAGGAATGTCATTAACGTCTCCACAGTGTGAAGTCTGATAAACGTCCTCAGGTGATCAGGTCACTAAAGTCGGCGTCAGGTGAAGACTTCACATCCGTCAGTGAGCTGATCAGATCGAGTTTACAGAACAAATGTCAGCTCAGTTAGTTTCTGTAAATCACAGATGAATTCAAAACATTTCTTTATGTTCCAGCATGTTTGTTCAGGATGAACGTCATCGCAGACAAACTGCAGTCGTCTGATGTGAAAGTCAGACGGTGTGAACGAGACACGACACGTCTGTTAACCTGCGACGTCTCTGTGGTTTGCCTTCATCCTGCAGACTGGTTCACTGGTAACTGACACATGTGACACTTTCCACATGTGAATTTCATAATTAGTTTTGTGCACATGTGAAAACATGGAATGTAGATTTATATTTTCGTGTGTTTCTGTATATTCTATGGTTATTCATAGGAAGGAAACACAATAATGTTCATGTTTTGAACCTTGAACCTCTCACACATGCAGCGTCAGCAGGACAGCTGGGCGAGTCGCTGTATGAGCTGCTGTTCACCTGATGGACTGATGGCAGGAGACGTAACCCTGCTGACTTGGCTAACCTGCCTGTATCTCTCCACACATGAGCATTTTACAGCTGCAGTGAACGACACCAGAGTAACCGCTGACACCTGAGCTGGAGACGGAGGCTCAGAGTCTGAGGCTCCACTGAAGCAGTTGGCGGCTGCGTGATTGGAACACGGATTCCAATTAGCGAGTGATCGGGAGGGTTAGTGTGTGTTTGTTTGTGTGTTTCTGTCCATCTTTTGTTCATGTGTGAGGCCTGTTGCAGAACTGTAGGAGGGGTGAGGATAATGTAGGCTGCAGGTAACTGATGCTGAACAGACAGGTACGGCCTGTGGTCGTACAGCAGCAGGTGAACTAAACACTTTTCTACTTCCAGTCCAGTTAAAGACCTGATGAAAACCTTCATAAACGACTTTAAGCCGTTTTTGAGGCCACATTTTGCTTTTCGGAGGTCATGTTGATGTGACCTGTTGGACCACGGCTGTAGATGTTGATCGTTCTTCCAGGTGATTGTTTAGTGTCGTAAATGTGCTCGATCAATGTTCGTTAACCTCACGTAACATCTCGTCTCGTTTACCTATCAGGATGTGTTGCCAAGGTCCATTCTACATTAATCGTAAAAAATAGGGCCTTAAAATAATATTACAATACACAATATATATATCTCAATGTATCAAAATCTCCTGAAAGGGAAGATATAATATTTAATATCCTGCCGACCACCATCACATCGTCACACATCGTTTCCTGAGTCTCGAGGGTTTTGTCACAGCGATACGTTTGTCATCCTGCCGTCCCGTCGATGTCGCTCCTCCTGAGCTGTCCTCCATTATCTTCCCTGTGAAGTTTTGTTATATTATGTAGGGTGATCTCTCTCTAATCGAAACGCTCCACACAGCCTTTACTCACAGGCACAGTTTAAACTGAGGGGTTGATTCACTTATTCTAGTCATGCCCCCATCACACGAACAAACTCACTGAACACCAGCTAATCCCTCTGACACACTAATAACCCCCAGCACATCGCACCGGTATCAATATGCTCAAAGCGTTCACCCAAAGGCTCAGCTGACGAATGCAAAAATAACTGTCAAGCCTGATAATTACCCCGTATAACCAATACATTTAAGGCTGATTAGAAAATGACAGGGAATAACTCAGCAGTTTAGCGGTGTGACGGTGCAGCGAGCCCTCCAGCAACAAAAATTTCAAGTCATCTCTCGCTGATTGTCCTAAAATATTTTGCCCACGCAGCGAAGTTTCCCCCCCGGTGTGTTCTGACAAAAGGCAGAGCCGCGAAGCAGCACCGACGCGCCCGGCTGCCGGCGGTGGCAGTCGGAGGTTGAGAGGGGTTAAACTCACAAGCTACTTAAGTGCTGTCAAGGCACAAAATTGGACAGAGCACCGGGCTGAATAATTACAGAATAACAAGGGAAAAGGGGGTCTTTGTTTTGCCAGGGGAGAAAAATAATTGATTCAGCAGGGGTGGGGCGGCAAGGAGGTTTTTTCTTTTCCATCTCTCGCACCAGAGGACATGCAAGGTCTCCCGCAGCGGCACTTGGCGTCCGAGGGAACTTCCAACCCACTAGAACGAAGAGCAGGGAGAGTTTGAGAAAATGTAATTAATTGGATCAGATTAAAATTAATGAAGTAATTAAGGAGCTGCCTGCCCCAGTTCTTCCAGCGTGGAGCTGCAGGAACGTAGCGGCGGCAGCAGGAGTGGTAGCAGCGGCTCTGCGGGGAGACGGAGGGAGGGACTGCAGGAGGTGGTGACGACGAGACGGAGGAGCACTAAAAATAAACAGCACGAGGAAATGAAAGTGGTAATCTGTGGGATACCACTCTGCAATTTGTTTTTTATACATCTGTGGTGGAAAGTGCTCATTGCTCCCGTGTTTTTTTTTCTAATGACGCTCTTTTCTATTCATCTGTTCTTTTCTCCACCGTGCTGATGATCAAGTTCCATATCTGTTATTTCCCAACAAGCTGCCTGTTCTGCAGGATGAAATAAATAAAGATGATGTTTGACTGACAGCAGGCGTGAAACCCTCGCTGGCTATTTAACACTAGTGGGGCTACAGAAGCTACGATGGCGGCTAGATTACTGAACAGGCCTCAGCATTCAGATGAAACTGCCCATCAAGCCAATGGGGCTTGGAAGCTGCTGGTTGTCTGGGTGAAGGTGTGGGTGAGATTCAAGGACAGTTCAGGTCAGTTAGAGACGGCGTCACCTGTCAGATGAAACATCTGCTCTGTGCTGAGAACTGCCGGCACATTTAATTTGACAGAGATGTTTGGATCCGACAGAGATCGTCATCAGGCGTCGCTGAATCTGGAGACGTTCATCACTCAGCTAGTTCTGACTGAGAGTTCGTCCTCATGGACCAATCAGAGCAGAGCGAGGATGAGACTGTACGATCTATTCTCTTTCATGATGAACGTGTTGGTGTCTCTGAAATGCTTTTGGTCACCATGGACTTTATTTCAGCCATCTAACCCCTATAAAAACATTCATGAAACTCACGTGTGTCATCGCAGCAGGACTCACTGGGTGGGAGGAACAGTTACCTCGACCGAAGAATATTTAGAACAAAAAAGAAGAAACAAAAGAACTGATTCACTCATCTGCACACAATCAAGACCCACAACAGTAATCAACAGTCCTCTCAGATCCCAGTGTTGTTGATAATGACATTAAATGATAGTTAGTGCATTACCTGCGAGGGTTAACCAGCGAGAACAACTGCAATTACACAACAGGAACAGATACAATTATGTTACAAGTCACAATTATGTGGTCAGGACAGCCTGACACCTGTCGAGCGACGCAGCCGTGTGGGAAACTGACGGCGTGTGTTGTGTATAAATAAAGCTGTGTTAGTGTCATCATGGCTGTGACGCACCGGGACCACCCCTGCTACAAATGGACTTAATGAAGATCATCATAGCGCCCGTCGGATCAAAGCCCGGACCAAACGTTCTAATTACGACCTCCTGCTCCGACTCGTCCCGGGAGCAGAGCGAGACGCAGACCGACTGACGTTTCTGTGCCGACGGCGGCAGCGAGAGACTGAAGGCAAGACGAGAGGATAAGAAAGGAAGAGATAATGATGTATTCAGAGAGAGCGGCGCTGACAGGACGGTCCCTGTTGTGCTTATTGTAATATTCAATACCATGTGCATCTTTAAGCTTCGTGTCCAGAGTGACAGACGGGTCTGACAGACCAGATACAGTAGATTCATTACAGGGACCTTCCTGACAGCTGTCACCAGCCTGGATCCTGACGACGACCCAGTTTTATGACAATCCATCTAAACTGTCTGTCTGTGTGTGTGCTTCCAGCCATATGTTTGACAAAATATGGCTCCAAAACAGTGTAGCTGTTGTGTTAACTTCAGACCTGAAACATCGCTGCTAAAGAAGCCGGTGCAGTGACGGGCACCAGTGAGACGCCAGATACGAGCCGGGATGGAAACTCGCTGCGTTCAGAAGTGTTTGAAATGTTTTAAAGCTCTGCTGGTTTTATTGGCATCATATTCAACTTAGACGCAGAGTACGTGACTAAAAGTCATCGTTACCTCGAGTTAAATTCTGATATTTCAGGCAATGAACTCGACAATTAACATGATAAAGGTGCAGTACCTGCCCTCTCTGGTCCACAAGTCTCCAGGATGTTACGTTTAGTAGTTCATCATTTCTGCAAACCACAGTTACATCCGAGGTTGACGTGTGAAGCACACGCGGCACATCAAGGTCACATTAGCTGCTCATTAGCAACCTGTCGCTGCAGCAGGTGGAGGTGACGGAGGTGACATCATTAAAAGCCAACAAGGTGCCAAACAGACGACCGCAGGCTGAGTCACACCGCTGGAATATGTACGGACACAAAAAATGTTTTTCACGGGAAGTCGGCCATTTAAATCTGTGATTATGGCGACAAGAACAGGTCTTATACGCCAACACAAGAGTTTTTTTTTAAATCTTACTAGAGCGAAATCACAAACCTAAACAAACGTAAAGCTACAATATGAACAAACGTTCAGTTTTTACCAGATCTGTGGAGCATCTGAACCAACATGAGAGTGAAGAAATTACAGATGGAGAGAATATTGTGTCTGTCTTCACATGATGCTCCACATCTGGACATGAAACAGTAACAATACCAACCAAAGATCCACAGCTGGACTTTAATCAAAGGAAATCTTCCTCCTCCTCCTCCTCCGTCTGTCTTAAACTCTTTTCCCTCCGTCCCTTGATGTTTCCAACATAATGCTCGTCCCGCTGTGATCCAAATCACTTTGTCTTAAATTAAAGCCCCCCCTCCTCGCCCGGCTGTGGTTTTGCATCCAGCCCACCTTAATTGTAATTTTACACCACCGTTCACATCTCTCTGATAATGACAGCACATGTCCACACATGGCCACAGCAGACTTCACTGCTGTGTGTGTGTGTGTGTGTGTGTGTGTGTGTGTGTGTGTGTGTGTGTGTGTGTGTGTGTGTGTGTGTGTGTGTGAGAATCTCAATTAATGGAAGGGAACACTGGTCCGGACCGGAAGAGCAAAATTGGGAATTAGTGGCTCTCAGAAGAGGAGTGGAAGCAAATCAGATTTTATGACCTCACGTGTATTAGAGCGGAGAAGATTAGCTGAGAGGGCAAGCGATGGAGAGACAGAGTGTGTGTGTGTGTGTGTGTGTGTGTGTGTGTGTGTGTGTGTGTGTGTGTGAGATGAATGTTCAACAAGCTGCAATTTGTTTTATTTTAGTAATTTCCTTTCCCTCACGAGGTGCCGCGGGATGCACTTAATAACCTTTATTTATCCTGGGAGGGCTTTTGCTGAGCATTATTGCCTCATTTTCCCCTCCAACATCTCGTTTCATATTCCTGTAGTTACATATATTACATAAACATTATAGTTACATATATCCAGGAAAATGTTTCTGCTGCCGGCTGGTTTGTTACTGTGGGCCAAAAGAATAATTCTTGTTTACATTTTGTATCGATGCACCGTGGTGGCATTTAAATAACTTTTGTAATTATCTGTGTGCCTATTTTTTGTAAATAAATTAAAATGTCAGGAGTAACTTTGATTTAGTTGTAAGAAGCTGAAATTATGTCATGTATGTGAAGAATCATGGGTCCAGTTCCAGTCCGATCCACACAACCGCCTACACCACAAAATATACCATGAGTTGTGCCTCAGAGAGAAGTTCATGTTACTAAAACCGTCATGTGAACATGGTTGGCTGGAGAATGTCTCCTCGTGCTGCACTGAGTCCAGGTGAAGTGGTTTCCAGAGTCCCTCTTTAAGTCTCTGAGCTCCAGACGGCTGCACAGGAAGCATCGTTCATTATTCTGTCCAGAGGCGACGAAGCCGTCCGGACTCTGCTGTCTGTCGGCTGCGCTCCCCTCTCCGCCTCGGGCTGCCACCATGTCTCAGCTGGAAATGCATGTATGTAAGTGTCTGTGTGTGTGTGTGTGTGTCTCTGTGTGTGTGTGTGTGTGTGTGTGTGTGTGTGTGTGTGTGTGTGTGTGTGTGTGTGTGTGTGTGTGGATACAGTGGTGGAACAGGAAGGTTGGAGAGGCAACATGAAGGGAAATGTGTGCAGCTGTAAGGATGTAGCGCTCAGCGAGGGAAGGTGGAGTGTCTCTCCTGTGTGTGTGTGTGTGTGTGTGTGTGTGTGTGTGTGTGTGTGTGTGTGTTGTGCAGACAGAGCAGACTGTATATACCCGTAGAGATATTCAGTGTTCAGACAGTCTGCCTCCAGAGATAGAGAGCATTACTCTTCAGCTCTCTCTCTCTCTGTCTCTCTCTCTCTCTCTCTCTCTCTCACCACACACACATTCACATAGACACTAACACACAAACACACACACACACATACACACACACTTAGAGAGCAGTGTAAACACAACACACTCCCCTCACACAAACAACCACATATGCATGGTTAGTACCTACATATAAACTCTATATTCTGCATGCTCTCTCTCTCTGTCTCTCTCTCTGTCTCTCTCTCTCTCTCTGTCTCTCTCTCTCTCTCTCTCTCTCTGTCTCTCTCTCTGTCTCTCTCTCTCTCTCTGTCTCTCTCTCTCTCTGTCTCT
>JARJLU010020138.1:0-11925 GCA_030272975.1 Sparidentex hasta | reverse complement strand
TGTGTGTGTGTGTGTGTGTGTGTGTGTGTGTGTGTGTGTGTGTGTGTGTGTGTGTGTGGATACAGTGGTGGAACAGGAAGGTTGGAGAGGCAACATGAAGGGAAATGTGTGCAGCTGTAAGGATGTAGCGCTCAGCGAGGGAAGGTGGAGTGTCTCTCCTGTGTGTGTGTGTGTGTGTGTGTGTGTGTGTGTGTGTGTGTGTGTGTGTTGTGCAGACAGAGCAGACTGTATATACCCGTAGAGATATTCAGTGTTCAGACAGTCTGCCTCCAGAGATAGAGAGCATTACTCTTCAGCTCTCTCTCTCTGTCTCTCTCTCTCTCTCTCTCTGTCTCTCTCTCTGTCTCTCTCTCTCTCTCTCTCCCTCTCTCTCTCTCTCTGTCTCTCTCTCTCTCTCTCTCTCTCTCTCACACACACACTTACACACACACACATTCACATAGACACTAACACACAAACACACATACACAAACACACACACACACTTTGCCTCTGCTTGTCGGCAGGGTCATAAAAAAGTGCAAAGTCCTGTTTTTTTAGCAAAGCGATGTTCTGAAAGTTGTGCAGGATCGTTACACTGGGGTGTTTTTCCAACTCTTTACTGAATTCATAGTAAACAGCGTGTTTCTGAAAGTGTTTCTGGTTTCTTGTTTTTTTTGTTTTGTTTTCGTCTGGTTTCCCCGGAACACCCAGGGTCAGAGCAGCCGGAGAAAAACTGCAGCAAGTTTTTTCTAGAATTGGACTGAGAGCTGCCGTGGGATCGTTCCAGGGCAAAGTGCATGAAAAAAACCAGCAAGGAAGCTGATTGGTTGGATTGGTAGCGCTGCCTGGTGAACTGCGTGACTCTTCTCTGACTTTCTGACAGAAAGGCTCCCTCAATGGTTGTCTTACTCATTTTTGCCACGGCGGACATGGATGACCACTCCTGCTGTCACACGGTGTCCCGCAGGGTTCTATCTTCGGCCCAGTTCTTCTCAGTCCGTTAGCGCTCAGCAACACTGTTCAGAATGACAACATCAACTTCCAGAACCACGCAGATGATTCCACAATAAACTCAAAACGACTTCAGTTTAACAACTTGATTTCATGCATCTCAAACACAAGTCTGTGGATGATTCTGACCTTCTTTCAGCTCAAAGATAGAAACTTTCCGACCAATGAAAAATTATAGGGACACTGTTGAAAGCCGACGGAGCTCTGAACATGAAATACATCCGACAGTTCAGGAAATTATTTTCATCGCTGTCTTATTGTATCGGCTGAAAAATATCCATATTTTGTGTGTGTAATTACTGTTATTGCATCTAGCTGCTGCTGCAGTTGAGTGAACAGAAGGTATCTCATGTCTTTAATGTCCAGCTGAGTGGTGGAACCTGCATCACTCGGCCAGTCTGATGTCTCACAGCCACACGAGCGTCTGGCGGCTGATGTGTCGCATCACATCACACACGAACCTCCAGAACCAGGCGCTCCATTCTGGTGCCGTAACACCTGCATGTGTGTGTGAGCAGAAGGAGAGCAGCAGAGTTTGTTCACAGTCGTCTACGTTTTTCAAATTGCCGGCACTTTTTTTCTGACAGTCATTGGAGAGGTTGATGGAAAGTGGCCATTATGAAAAGGCCCCGCGCAGGGCGACTGCAGCGCAGAGCAATTTTAAAAATTGAGAAACCTTTAACTAGTAAGGAGTGCTCGTGATGGGAACATTTTTTTCTGTTAAGTGACCAATCATGGCAGAAAGCAGCCTCACGCTGCGTCGCTGACCGCAGCCACACCGCTCAAATTCAAATGTGTGTGACTGAGGACACACGTCTCATGCTGCACTCCGTTTTAATCATCTTCGTCCCACTTGTGCTGTAAAATACTGCCGGTCCAGAACTATAAAGATGTTTGGTAACTTTCTGTATCGACGTGTTCATGAAAACTCTGCACAAACAGCCTGAATATTCCTCTGATTGTGTCGAGGATCATCAACCACACTGCTGCTGTGACATCATCTCCTGTTCCTCACCTGTAGAGTTCAGCTGTCAGGTGATCACGACTTTGCTAGAGATGGCTGACAAAAGGTTCAAGTATTTATACTGAAACACATTTCTTATGTTAAATACCAGTGCTGAGCCGTCTGACCCACATTTATTCTGGGTCGAGAGCTGAGTGACGAAGGCAGTTCAGATGACCTGCAGCACCACACCAGCATTTCTACGATGCTTCCTTAAGGAGAAATCAGTGACACCAAAGACAGGAAAATAAACACACTGACTATTAATCAACCAGCTAGAAGACGAGGAGTTGAATTAGTGAATTAGTTGATTTAGGAGGAAAACATCTATCAGTGATCCATTCAGACTCTTCCACCTCCTCGGATGGTTACAGAGAGGAGAGCTGTTCTGACCAGAGGATCTAACATCCAGTGGGATCAACTCAGTGTGTAGGATCCTTTCTTACTTACAGCCGTCCAGCGAGTCTTTTATTAAAACGCTGTGAGAAATTGTTTCCTGCTGCGTCTGCAGTCACACCTGGAACTGGTGAGCAGGAAAAGAAGAAGACGTGGATAAACTGTCTGGAGACGATATACATGCACATACACACACATGTGACACACATGTGACACACATATACAGTAATGAAGTCCCACACACACACACACTCACACACACACACACACACACACACACACACACACACACTCATTCATACATTCACATGCAGAGTCTGGGGAGGAGCCAGGAAGTGCACTTAGCTGTGAAACGCTTCCCACTGTGATTATTAATTACATTCTCCGTCCCCTGCCACCTGTGTGTGTGTGTGTGTGTGTGTGTGTGTGTGTGTGTGTGTGTGTGTGTGTGTGTGTGTGTGTGTTCTCTCCTCCTCTCCATCCATTCTTATCTTCCCCTCCTCCCTCCTCCTCCTTCCTCACTGTATCATCTTTCTCATTTTCTCCCACCATCGCTCTCTCTGTCACCCTCCGTCTCTCCGGATGTAATGACCCGACTTCCCGGCACACTGCAGGGGACGAGCATCGGCAGGCAGCATCAATAATTAAGGGTGTAAACGAGGAAAAAAAAGACAGAGAGACATTAAACTTTACTGATTCTTTAAATGAACATTGGAAGAGAGAGGATACAGGAAGAGGAAGAGGAGCATCTTCTCTCTGGACAATCTGAGGATCATCTTGTGAGTCTGCAGCTGTGATGGATATTTTCTCTCAGACACCAACTACAGACGATCGTATGAACACAGCACACGGTGAAACACAGTTTTGACGTATTTGTGCTTTAGGGAAAACATTTTGGATTATTGACGAGGAGAAAAACGACGTGCTGTGAAGGTGTGAACACAGAAGTGGAGGTGTTAATTTGGAGGATGAGTCAGAGGAGGCGTTCACTGTCACAGGCGTCCCAAAGGTTTGTCAGGGAGACGTTCATGTTCAAGCAGCAGGGAAAACAACATGTTGCACCGCAGTCCAGCCCTGCAATTCTCTATGACACGTACACTGATCGCTTGTTGTGTGGTTGCTGTTGAACCTCTGAGCGGCCTTAGAGGTTCACAGCTCAAATTGAAGTCTGCAGGAAAAGAGTGAGCTGAGGAGATGTTATGTGTGCGATCCAGCAGCTTGCAGCAGGTAGCAGCTAACTCAAAGAAAAGGAACCAAAAATAAGAAAAGTGTGTGGACAGCTGGAGGTCTTGGAGCTCGTTCCCCTCCGAGCAGAGCAGGAGATCAACCTCCATCTAACCTGGACAGGAGATGATTGTAAGTGCCGTGTTATTATTTTCAAAGTGCTGCCGACCGTTGTGTCGCTTCACGCCGCCTGAGCTGCAGAGACCACACCTGACGGCCAACGAGCTCGTATTCTCATGTGTCTGCATGAGTGGAAATACGTCTCCGCTGACAGAAAGCTGCAGACGTCCCTGATGAAGAGGCTGAGGTGAAATCATGGATCCTACAGCGACGCTCTTGAGGAGCATTCCTTTTCTTTCCTCGTATTTCTTCTCATGCACGATTCACTCAGCTGAACAGTCAGTCAGGGCGATTTGTCTGTCTGATGGGCTCCGCCGCCGATTGTACCTGCTCACTTGGAAAATAAGCCACAGCCGAGGGCCGACTAGTACAAACGGTGTGTGGCACAGCACACACACACACACACACACACACACATACACACACACACATACAGCCCGACACTGGTCAGCAGCCGGCTGGCAGTCTCGGTGTGACGTGATGTTTTGTTCAGTGTTAAAGGGAAGCGAGCGTGATGTGCAGCAGTTTTCTGTTTATAAGATCTGTGTGCAGCCCAGCAACATGTCGTCATGATGTAACTTGGAATCCGAGGGACCATCCATGGATCTGTGATATCACAGCTGTAGCTGCTAAATCTGACTCACCTTATTTTCCACAAGCGGAGGTTAAAAAGTGTTAAATGTGCGAGCTTACGAGCAGCGAAGGGCCGATCAGAAGACCTGTAACGATCAGTTCACGCCAGCTGATCGCTGCTGCGCTGGTACAATACAAGCTCTCTGTTTATTTCATGTAAAGGGTCAGAAATGATACAAGCAGAATCAATCCATATGGCCTCATTTATTTTGTCATCAGTGCTACTTAACATGTTTTATCGTAATAGGAACCCCGTTTAGCTTCATCAGAGAGACTGATCTCTCCCCAGACTGTAACCATTCACACCGAGCAGCGAATCTCTCCAGCTGTCAACACTCACCACCTATTAAAGCCAGTGTTGCACTGAGCGCTGTGGGCTTTAAAGAGCAATATTGGCTTCAGTCACAACTACTGGCGCCGATTTCTAGACAGATTAAAGTCGAATGTTGAGTCTGTTCCAGCGGGATGAGACAGAGGCAGCGAGCTCGGGCCAGTAATTAGGCTGCTTTGTTCTGTGGAAAAAGCAAATGGTTCAGACTCGATGTTTCTGATGAAAACACAATGATGCTCCCTGCGGCCTGCTGGAGCCCGAGAGGAGCCCGAGAGCTCCAGGAACCAAACTCAGTTAAATGTGACAGTCTTACTGTTATTGAACACTTTGGATTAAAGCTTCCAACAAACGTCAGAAGTGTGTTCGTCCTCTCTGAGTCATGAGAGGGAGGAGAGTGACACGCCGCGCTGACTCGGTTATTTCATGTAACTGATGACTGGGATCAAGATGGAGGAGGAGGTGACAGCAGGAGGGATCTGTGCTGCTGAGTTCATGCTCATAGCTCCCAAAACTGTAGCTCGCACTCTGTCACCAATGTGTAGATCGAGTTTAGAGGAAGTTTTCACAGCGAAGTGCAAAACTGGTCTCACCGTCTTCCGGATGGATTTCCATGAAAATGTGTTCATGCACAATATTCACAAACCACAGAAGAAGAATTCTCCTGATTTCCTGTAGCACCACGTTTACACTTCCTGTGAAATATCTCAACGTCTACAAGATGGAGTCACATTAAACCTGATGCAGACGCTCAGGGCACCTGGAGGATTTAACCTGTCTGCTAATGAAATGTCAGGATTAATATCAGCATGCTAACACGCTAAACAAAGATTCTTAACTTGATATTTCTACCTGTTTAACAGCATGTTAGCATTGTATAAAATGATTTAGTCTTTCTGAATTTGTGTTGAACCAAATCCCTCAAATTATGAAAATGTTTTCCATCGTTCTGTATCCACCAGTTCACACACGCTCCTTTCACAGTGTAAAGGGAGAGAATCTTTTTGTCATCAGGTGTTGTGTCATCATAAATCAACCTGCGTGTGATAATTTGCTAATTCTTTTTTGACAAACAGTCGATGTAACACAAAGACAACGTGTTGAACGTTTCACTGATGGCAGCAACACGTTTCAGACACGTCGGGACAGGACTGACTCTTCAGTAAACAGCTGACTGGGACGATCGATGATTTATCAGCTTACCACCGTTTATGAATCAGGATTGTAGCAGCGTGACAGAAAGTCAGTTCTTCAGAACACTGTCAATGTAAACTAATCTGAAATATTCCTATGCTGACCATCATGTGCAGTTTCACTCCGATGTGTCCGTCTGTGTGTTATTATCACAGCTGTGTTCTCACACTGAAGCTTCGAGCTGAACACTGGAGTCACTTTACCTTCACTTACCTTCACCTGCAGTCAGTCTGACCTCCTGACTTCTGTGTTCCGGGTCGCTACTCGTCCTCTTCGCCTGCACTTTGTGTGAGCTGCTTGTGTTTTACATCTCAGCAGGAAACGATGGCACTACATGTCCTGGGCTTTGTCATTGTTGACTTTTAATATGTATGAAGCTTGAGGAGCCTGTTAGCACGCATCACAATTAACCCCTCTCTGTTCCTTTCAGACTAATCACTTGTCATTAATGTTGCTTCTCTTCCGCTCTCCTCTTCTCATTTACTCCCTCCTGTGTTGCTTGTCTGTCTGTCGATCCATCTGTTCATCAGAGCACTTTAACCGTCCTCACGTCTCTCCTCACATGTCTCATTACCCTTTTTTTCTTTCCTCCAAATAGCCTCAGATGAGGTTGGTAAGTGGTTTGTAACACAGCACAGAATTAACAGCCGTGCCGAGATGTATGGTTAGTACACACATGCACCTGCAAACACACACATATTTACACACTGAGTGTGTCCTGAAGAGCTGACACAGGGTTTCAGAGAGGCCTCTGAGGAGTGCTCGTCTATGAGGAGATGAGAGGAGAGGAGGAAAGAGGAAAATAAAGAAGAGAGAGGAGAGCAAAGAGGGGGGAAGGAGGGAGGGTGACGTCAGAGAAGACCGAGAGCAGAAGTGAACGAGAAAATGAATAAGAAGGGAAGCGATGGAGGGAGAGGAAACGAGTCGAAGAGAGAGACAGATGGGGGGTGAGACAGGAATCCTGAGGGGGGGAGACAGAAACGACTGCAGAGTGACGGGGGGACAACACAAAAGAAGAAGAGAATGAATGGAGGGATGGAGGCAGCAGCTTAGAGATTAGCATGACTATTAACTGCTGTCTGACTGCGGCGCCCATTAAAGTCTCACTGCAGAGACTTTCTGCTGCTTCACATCGCTGCTGCATCTGCGCCGGTTCGTGTGTCGCTGGCTCGTATGTTTGCTGCGTCCACGTATGTAGTGCGAGTGTTTATGAGACGGTGTGTCACACAGCTGAATGCTGGGAGGTGTTGAGTGTGTCTGCGGAGGAAGGAAGGTGACACCAGGTGCCACCAGGATTAGCCTCCAGGCTGCCCACTGCGGTACGGGTGGTCTAAGGGTGTGTGTGTGTGTGTGTGTGTGTGTGTGTGTGTGTGTGTGTGTGTGTGTGTGCAGAAGCAGATCGACGCCACAGAGTCCAACATTTCTCTGCTCCAGGTCTCTTGACTCGTCACTCTTCCAGCGTGTCGACTCAGGAGACACGATGCGTTCAGGCTCCGTGCTGAGAGTAGGTCACCTGCACGTTGGCAGCACTCAGGACCCGGCACACAATTACTGTAGTTACACAGAACAAAACTTTTAACTTTTTTCTTCTGAAATTATGCGAAACAATGGCAGTAGTAGAATGGTATCGCAGGGATTTTAAAACACATCACTTCTGCTCCATTTACGCTCCCAGCACACGCGATCTCACAACCTTTTAGAGCAACTAAAACACTTATCTGGTGAAGTCAGACCTCCACAGCACTGTGTCAACACTGGAGAAAGTCTGGCTGCACCAATTCTCACTTTAGTCTAAAAGAAGAAACACTTATCTCAGCCCAAGCTGCCGCCAAAGTGCTCCTGCAACATGGTGTCGTGTAGAGTTTGTTTTGCACGTTGGCAGGCGAGCTCTGGCTAAATACCAGCTAAAGAAACAGCTGCTAGCTTGTTCAGCTTCATGCCATCAGCAACCAGGACAGTGTTAAAGTAACTCAGAGGGTGCTGATAGCTTATACCCAGAGCTAAAGATCCACATCGTTTACTCAGGGTGGTGCTTTACGTCCTGCGACACACAGACTCGTGTTTTGTTCGGTGTGAAAGCAAAACCGATCATTTCAGTCCAAACCGTGATGGCTGCCTAAAGAGGCAGAAAGCTTCTCATATCACCAGCTGATCAGTCTTTTAACGCAGACTATTAGTTTCCATGCACACGGCTGTGAGGTCAAATACAGTAATAATCTTAAAAAAAAAGGTTCAGGTGAGGCTGAGACTGTCAGAGCACCTGCAGCATCCAGGTGAAACACCAGGTTTCAGTCAGACCCAGATGCTGCTGAACTTGTTTGAAAACTCCAGGATTGAGTTTTTGACAGACACTCGGTGAACATGGATGTGTCGACATGCAGTTGTGTTCTAACACGTCAGCTGTCGGTCTGTAAAGTTGTTTGGGAGTTTTGGAGATAAATCCATCACATGAATAAATAAGAACGAACGTCATGACGTCTCAGAGATCCGGCCGGCTGCTTCTCCTCTTCTTTTATCTCCGTCTGCTCTCATTGTCTCCGTCACCTTCACCCACTAATCACATCCTCTTCTAATCGATAGTTCATTCAGGTTTACATGAGACGGACGAATTCAGCTGCAGAATAAAACTGTATCGCTGAACAAATCTGTGATTGTGTGAGTGGGAGGCAGTAAGAGCCGATATATTATGAACATATGGGGACATACAGACCTCCTGTTGTTACTACACAGTAGATTTTAAGTGTGAGTGTACAGTCAGACGGCGTCGCCCTGTTTCCTCCTGCTGTTACTGTAGCTCTAATAATACCGACCCGCCTAAAGCAGCCAGCCAGGCGACATATTAGGACAGGGCTGAGCAGCTTCTGACTGGCAGATAGACAGCTGCTGGCTGTGTAGGTCGGGTTACGGATGAGCAAGACGACATAAGAGATGTAAAAATAAACAGGGCGGGAGGCACGGGAGAGAGGGAGAACGGGTAACAAAGGCGGGGAGAGGGAGCGAGGCTGGTGTGGACCGGCGCTGATAAGAGCAGAGAGACAGAGGCTGAGACACACTGAGCTCAGAGACAGAGCGAGGCGCAGAAAGTAGAAACCTCAGAGAAACAAAAGGCCGGCCGACACAGAGCGAGCGACACTGACGGAGAAAATAAGTTTGGCTGTTTGTCGCCACAGTCTTATCAGCTGTGTGTGTGTGTGTGTGTGTGTGTGTGTGTGTGTGTGTGTGACAGGTGTCTGAGCAGAGCTGTTACAGATTAGTCAGTGTGTTTTCTGTAAACCGTCGTCTCTCACGTGTCACTGTTGGACTGAATAAACGTTATCGTGTCGAGCAGCGAATGAATATGGAGACATTAACACACATCGCATAGTTAGCTTTATAGAATTACGATTATTTATTCAAAATACATGAATTATGATGCAGCAGTGTATAAAGTGGGTGTGAATACCTCCACCATCACCAGCTGCAACACATCCTCACATCACAACGGCTGAACGGATCTGATGGGCAGCGTCTCCCAGAACGTTGTGTCGTACCAGCGACAGGAGTTCTGTTGGACTTTTGTTGTACAGCTGCAGTTTTAAAAACACTGACTGAGGTTTACAAGACTCGGTTACTTCTCGGACTTCAGCTGCTCGTCACTCCCAGCAGCCTGTTCAGTGACCCGACACAGTTTGATGCTGTAGTCGCCATCGTCACCTCTGGAAACGCCGCTGTGGTGCAACAGTGCTGATAAAGACTTGTTGTCCAGTTGTCTGTCCTGGACTGGTTTCACCTGACCGTCCATCTGCATTTTCTTGCTGTACAGACTACTTCTCCTCACTTCCTCCTTTGCTACTGTAATAATTACTACCACCTCTGGAGGTCGCCACCCAACAAGAAACATAGATATATACACATGTCCTGCAGTCGTGGTGTTACAGATGTATGTGATGGTCACATTTATCTGATCAGCTCCTCACTGTGTTCCTGCTGCCACATTCGTTTCAGTGAGTCGAAATACCTCAAACGAGCCAAAAACCTCGACGTGTGAGCACAGTGAGATGAAACACACGACATGTTCTCATCAGCGTGCTTCCTCTGAAAATGGATCAGTGACTTTATCTGTTTCAGTTCATTGAACAATCACAGGGTTCTTGGTTGAAGTCTTCATGAATCCTGCGTCCATCTCCACTCGGAGGAACTTCACTCTCGCAAACGTGGCGCGATCAGCTGGGTCGTACTGGCACGCGGGCCCTCAGGGCTCGAGAGGAGATAATGCAGGCAGTGTGTTGGTGTGTGTAGCCACTGTATGCGTGTGTGTGTGAGCGTTGTGTCAACACTGAGCGGAATGCTGGGAATGTTTGCACAGATACGCCGCAGCTCGTGTGGTAATTCAGAGGAGAAAGCCCACATTTATAAAGCTGCCGCCCCTCCGGCAGCGGGACAGACTCTCAGGAAGATAGAGATCAGGAATATAAAGACAACAGCACTTGATGGGAGATCACGTATGGAACTTTGGCATCATTCATCAAAACTTGCCTCAGTATGAGTGATATCTTCCCACCTGGGAACCAGACGCTCCAACTCTTCAGTCCTATTGATCAGCTGTCTGTGGAGCTCTGTGGGGTGATCCACAGAAAACTTAGTATTCTGTCTGTCAGAAGGAATTTACCTTCTAACTCCACATTGACTCTCAGACCTTTTGTCTCCTTCAGGTGGTGCCAGCCAAGGGAAAGTCTGCCAATATCCTCTGAGCTCTGTAAACGGGTCTGCTGCTTCTTCACTGTGCTTCTTGTGTTCGTGGTGCTGCTCTGACTTGACTGTCGAGTCCGTCACGCAGCCTGACGATCAGACCCGGGCGGGACTCTGACGGTCAGTCCGACAGAACCTCGTCCGCTGCTTCACTTCTTCAGGAGCGCTCGGTGGATCCAGCTGCAGCTTTACTGATGAAGACCATAAAATGTTAAATAATACAAGACACCATATTATTAGGCTTATAACAAGGGCACACACTCAGTTTCAGAACTCATCAAGCCGAGATCACAAGCCGGATGGTTTCTCAGCAGGATTTCCATGAAACTTGGATGGAACTTGGTCCAGAACCGACCCTATAAACTCTGGTGCAGGTCCAGATGAAGTGACGGGTCCAGGATGTTTGGAAGGTCTCTGTGAGTGCAGATTAATGAGGCTTTAATATTCTGCTGTGTTAACAACAAGAGGAGGAACTTTATTAATCTCCTCATGGAAATATTATTATTTTGATTAGGTGATATCTGGGGTGAAAGTTGAATGTTGTCTTGCTTCAAACTCACCGACTAGAATATTTCTGTATATTTCTGACCTCCTGCCGTCTACAAGTGGACATGATGTGAGCTGGTGTGACGGTGTGAGAGGAGATCAGCTGTTTTCTGTGGGTTGAAACTGTCACTTGTTTATTCTGTCTCCTGTAATAAATCACTCATTTAATTTAACCAAATGTGTTCAACATAAACCTGAAAGGAAACATGTCAGTTAAACACTTAAAGTTACTATTTTTGACAGATTGTTAGCAGTGGTGAACTCTTGGGTTAATATTTCAGTGAGTGTTTTAGTTTTCAGCTCTAGTTATTCAGTAATGTCAGTATTGATTGGTTCTGTCTCTAACTCCTCGCATGTGGAGCTGATTTGTGATTCTGATTTGGTTCTAGACTCGGTGCTCGCTGGTGAAAATGAACCCGTGACCTTGAAACAGGAAGCCACTTCCAAAAAACCAGAATAATAATGTTCGGCCTCATTCTGTTTTTGCGAAGCACCACAGAAGAGAAGTGGGCGATGATTCTGACCCGATGGCACTCGGCATCAATCTGAATCAAAGGAGGAGAAGTTGTGGGCAGTCCAGACGGGCTGCTTTGTACCGCCACTCCGTCCGGCGCTGCCAGATTGGACCGGGAGAAAGATGGTCGAAACAAAAGATAATTGGAGAGCGGATGAAAGGGAGAGGCATGCAGGGGAGGAGGAGAGAGGAGCAGATAAAGGCAGACAGAGCAGCCGAGAGGTTGAAATGAAGTGAGGAGGGAGG
>JARJLU010020137.1:0-13013 GCA_030272975.1 Sparidentex hasta | reverse complement strand
ATAAAGTCCTCCTCTCCTCCTCCTGAGGATATAAAGTCCTCCTCTCCTCCTCCCGAGGATATAAAGTCCTCCTCTCCTCCTCCTGATGATATAAAGTCCTCCTTTCCTCCTGATGATATAAAGTCCTCCTCTCCTCCTCCTGATGATATAAAGTCCTCCTCCCGAGGATATAAAGTCCTCCTCTCCTCCTCCTGAGGATATAAAGTCCTCCTTTCCTCCTGAGGATATAAAGTCCTCCTCTCCTCCTCCTGATGATATAAAGTCCTCCTCTCCTCCATCCTGATGATATAAAGTCCTCCTCTCCTCCATCCTGATGATATAAAGTCCTCCTCTCCTCCATGCTGATGATAGAAAGTCCTCCTCTCCTCCATGCTGATGATAGAAAGTCCTCCTCTCCTGATGATAGAAAGTCCTCCTCTCCTCCTCCTGATGATAGAAAGTCCTCCTCTGCTCCTCCTGAGGATATAAAGTCCTCCTCTCCTCCATCCTGATCATAAAAAAGTCCTCCTCTCCTCCTCCTGATGATATAAAGTCCTCCTCTCCTCCTCCTGATGATATAAAGTCCTCCTCTCCTCCATCCTGATCATAAAAAAGTCCTCCTCTCCTCCTCCTGATGATATAAAGTCCTCCTCTCCTCCTCCTGATGATATAAAGTCCTCCTCTCCTCCATCCTGAGGATATAAAGTCCTCCTCTCCTCCATCCTGAGGATATAAAGTCCTCCTCTCCTCCATGCTGATGATATAAAGTCCTCCTCGCCCCCTCCTGATGATAGAAAGTCCTCCTCTCCTCCTCCTGATGATAGAAAGTCCTCCTCTCCTCCTCCTGATGATATAAAGTCCTCCTCTCCTCCTCCTGATGATATAAAGTCCTCCTCTCCTCCTGATGATATAAAGTCCTCCTCTCCTCCATGCTGATGATATAAAGTCCTCCTCTCCTCCTCCTGATGATATAAAGTCCTCCTCTCCTCCTGATGATAGAAAGTCCTCGTCTCCTCCTCCTGAGGATATCAAGTCCTCCTCTCTTCCTCCCGATGATATAAAGTCCTCCTCTCCTCCTCCCGAGGATATAAAGTCCTCCTCTCCTCCTCCTGAGGATATAAAGTCCTCCTCTCCCGAGGATATAAAGTCCTCCTCTCCCGAGGATATAAAGTCCTCCTCTCCTCCTCCCGAGGATATAAAGTCCTCCTCTCCTCCTCCCGAGGATATAAAGTCCTCCTCTCCTCCTCCTGATGATATAAAGTCCTCCTCTCCTCCTCCCGAGGATATAAAGTCCTCCTCTTCCTCCTGAGGATATAAAGTCCTCCTTTCCTCCTGAGGATATAAAGTCCTCCTCTCCTCCTCCTGAGGATATAAAGTCCTACTCTCTTCCTCCTGAGGATATAAAGTCCTCGTCTCCTCCTCCTGAGGATATCAAGTCCTCCTCTCTTCCTCCCGATGATATCAAGTCCTCCTCTCTTCCTCCCGATGATATCAAGTCCTCCTCTCCTCCTCCCGAGGATATAAAGTCCTCCTCTCCTCCTCCCGAGGATATAAAGTCCTCCTCTCCCGAGGATATAAAGTCCTCCTCTCCTCCTCCCGAGGATATAAAGTCCTCCTCTCCTCCTCCCGAGGATATAAAGTCCTCCTCTCCTCCTCCCGAGGATATAAAGTCCTCCTCTCCTCCTCCCGAGGATATAAAGTCCTCCTCTCCTCCTCCCGAGGATATAAAGTCCTCCTCTCCTCCTGATGATATAAAGTCCTCCTCTCCTCCATGCTGATGATAGAAAGTCCTCCTCCTCCTCCTGATGATATAAAGTCCTCCTCTCCTCCTGATGATAGAAAGTCCTCCTCTCCTCCTCCTGATGATAGAAAGTCATCAGATGTCTCCATCAGCTCGTCTGCTGTGATCCCAGTCTGCAGCAGAGAACACATCAGTAACTGATCTCAGACCAGATTTACAGCCTGGACATGTGGTCGAGCTCGTGTATCTGAAGTGGGTGCACGAGTTCCACCATTGCTAAGCTAACTGTAGGCTAACACTGTGAGCTCAGCAGCTCCAGTGAAGACTTCATGTTAATAAAGGTGTAAATCTGGTCTGAGATCAGGTTGTGATGTGTTCTCTGCTGCAGACTGTGATCGCAGCTGTATGGAGACATCTGATGTCTCGAGCACTCTGAGGAAATGTCTCCACATCTGGCACAAACATCTGCTTGGACTCGAGAGTGAACTGATGAGATTTTGGTGCTCAAAGGTCACTGTGACCTCACAAAACACAATGTCTGACATCACTGAACAGTTCGCAAGTATGACAAAAAACAGTTGGTTAAATATCACAGAGGATGAAATGACATTTTAGATCAACTTCTCTGACATCAAACATTCACAGCTCAGAAACAGCAACCTGCCTGCAGCGCACAGGTGAACACACAACTAACGTGATGATTCAACTGTCACGAATTCAAACAA
Organism: Sparidentex hasta; assembly: GCA_030272975.1. Classification (NCBI taxonomy): domain Eukaryota; kingdom Metazoa; phylum Chordata; class Actinopteri; order Spariformes; family Sparidae; genus Sparidentex; species Sparidentex hasta. Next base: position 10,568 of record JARJLU010020137.1, on the reverse strand, counting down.
GTCGTCAGCTTCTTCAGCCGTTTGTGAGATCAGCATGAGGGCGAGGAGACGAGTCCTGCTGAGTTCAGACACTCAGATGTTTCCTGATAAAATGGCCGCAGTGTGTAACGACAGGTGAGCTTCCCATCAGTGACATCATCACCACGTGGCCCTCTGCTGCTCGTCACTGACGTCTGTTTCCTGTTTGTCGTAACGATTCATTATTCTGCCGCTAGCTTCAGATTTCACTACATTTCATTTTGAAAGAGTAGAAGAAGAGTGTCGGTTTCACTGGATCCTCATCAGGTTTCTAACTAAGAAGCTGAGCCTTTTGTGGCGACTTTATTCTGTTAGCATCTATTTAATCATATTCACAGGACTTTACAATCTATAATTACACACATAATTGTAGCATATTATTACCTTTTCACAGCAGCAGCTTGAGATGACAGCAAACATTCTCTGAGCTAATCTGAAGATTGGAGAGGAGGGAAGTGATGACACACTGAGACTCAGTCTGAAAATGTTCACATACAAAGATTTCATTGTGTCTAAACTGAACACAAAACATTTTAATGACGTAACTCTATTTTTAATTCTAATGTGTTTATTTGATGTATGAGTCTGTTTGGTAGTTTAACATTATAAGGACAAGTTTGGATCCAACAGTGTTGAGACGGCAGAAGTTTTAAATATCTTCTGTTCTTTAGTTCTATTCTCCTTCAACCATGAGCATCACGAATGAATCTAAACCAACAAGAACCATCAGAATCGACTAACAAAACACAAGGATGTGATGGATCCACTCAGCACTGAGCGTCTCACTGTCCACACAGAGTCATGCAGGATGTGCTGAAGGTGCTCAGTTGATTTCCTACCAGCTCAGACGAAGATCGCTGATGTCTGTCGTCGTTTCTCAGCTCGCCGTCACCTGACCTGTGTGTGCAGACGGGACCACAGCTGCTGTTAAATGTAATCAATAGTTTAAAGATCAACCTGATCACATTCTTCTACTGACAAATTCTTCTTTAAAACATTATTATTCTGATTGTGAATCAATGATTTAAAATGATTTTGTTGATGTGACAGACGGCTCAGCCAACAGAGTCACTCTGTCGGTGTCACGTGGCGTCTGTTTCATCAGCGCCGTCAGTCTGGTTAATCGTCAGTTAGTGAGAAAAAACAACATATAAATGGCTGCGCCACCCTAATGTTAGCTAGCTAGCATTAGCAACATTAGCTCCAACAAACTGGCAACCACTTAAAGTGGCGGGTCACGCCACATCGTCACATGATGCAATGATAGGGAAAGTTATTATTATTAGTTAGTAATTATTATTTTGTCACAAGTCTGAGACATAATTACAGCACTATGAAATCTCTTATTTTTTCCCTTTGATTTTTATTTTACTACCAAAAACAGTGTTTTTAATGTAAATGACTAAAATGTACGCAAATTAAATAGAAATTATAGATTATTATTGATAAAAGAAGAAAAAAAACATTTGCTTGCACATGTAGTTTTAAATGTCCTTTTCTTTTATTGATGTAATTAAAATAATAATATTAATAATAATAAAAAGTGAGAGTCGCTAACTCTAGTTAGCTAATATAGACAAATTGTCCATTTTTTAATTTATTTCTTCACAAACTGAACTGCTGAGCTGTTGGTGCTGATGACACCACCTGACACCAACACAGTGATTCTATTGGCTGAACCACCTGAAACTATTGACACTGATCAGCTAAACCAGAGCTGAGGGCCAATTTAGGAACCCAACATTGGACCGAGGAAAAAAAAATGGAAAAAACAGAAAAAAATCCCATTTGTAATCATTTTAATGACCAGGTTGCATCTCTACAGTTTACATGTGTTGGTCTGCATCCAGTAATGTGCAATAAACATATTTTAATTAATAAATGAGGCTAAATCTGGCAACACTTGAGAAAACCTTGAGAAACATTGTAATGCACACAAAATCGCTGGGTTTACTGCCCTCTACAGTCAAATTTGGGACATTACAGTCCAATTCAGAATATATGTAAAACTTATTAGAACCAACCGTCGGCCTCTTCGCTTCCTGTCAGATATTCAGGACCAATTCCAGCCACCAAAGCATCACAGGAAGATCTGCAGACACTTTTAAAATAGCAGCTTACCAAACAAGTCGTCGTCATCATTAACATCTATCGCTGCCTTTCATCACTAAGCGTGTCATTAAATCACACTGAATATTTGTCACTAGGTCAACATACCTTTTCTGTCAGCATGGGATCTGTGGTGCTGCTCCATCTCGGTCGTTGTGATAGAAGAACAGCAGGTAGATCATCTGTCAGCCTGGATCTCAGCGTGGATCTGTTGATGGTCATGGAGGAGAAGGTCTTCTCTCACATGGATGTGCTTCTGAATGGAGAGAGCTTTCTGATAGCATGCTGGTGCAGTGCAGGGTGTGTGGATGGGAACAGGTCCTGTGTAGAACTGGATGAGATTCTTGTCAGGATGTGCTGCTCGGAGCTCAGGGACACATGAGGACGGATTCTGGAAGAGGTTGAATGACGGACAAGCGGCTGTCGAATTCCTCTCTGAGTATTTTTATGACGTTGTGGTTCTTGTCTGAACGCAGGTGACGTAAAACGAGGCATCAGTGGTTTAATCTCCCTGTGGGCGCCGTCTGTGCAGCAGCTCAAGTTTTCTCTGGAAAGCTTTGAGGTTGTCAGTGTGGCGATGAGCTTCCCATGGACCTGCAGCTGCACTCCGATGTCGCTGAGACTCAGTTATTCAGGTCACAGAGCCATTTAGTGTCACATCTTCTCCTTTTGACTCCACGAACTCTCTCATTTCTTTCCTCAGGTTAAAAAAATGCTTCAGTGTGGCACCTCTGCTCAGCCGCCTGACGCCAGCGAAGTCTACGACGTCACTAAAATCTGCCTCTGATTGCTCCAAAACGTCTTGACTTGGCGCTGATTCAGACTTCTGGACTTCAGGAAATTAAGAGTCTTCACAACAATGTCCATGACACGTTTGGTTTCAAGCGTCTGAGCAGCGAGGGCTTGTTGGGTTGTTATGCAGTGATATCTGATTCGTTTCTCACCTCCACTGTTGGCCACTTTCCTCCGGACCAGCGACACGGCACCGGTCCTTCTCCGGACCGCTGCCGGCGCTGCGTCTGTTGTGACCCCGACCACAGACGGCGGCTTCACGTTGTTCACATGGAGTCTGAGACACACAGCATCACACATGTCGACTCTCCTTGTTCTGTCTGTGATCTCTCCCAGCGTAGCAGCTCCTCACTTATTTCAAACTTCTCTGTTCGGATGAAAATCAGAATTGTCCGTGCTTTCATCCAGCGCGATGGAAAAGGCTCCAGATCCCAGCTGCTCTGAGATCGTCGGCCAGGTCGTCGCTTCGTCGTGTCAGAGTGTCAGAGTGTCATTACACTGTCTCTACAGTCGTGCATAAATTCCCACTTTGAGAAGCGATGAACTAAACTAATAATTTTGGACCAACAAACATTTTAAATGATTGATCCACAATCAGAATAAAGTCTTTAACAGCTGTGTCTGGATTACTAATTCTGATTGGTCTTCATCAGAATAAGCTTTAAATCACCCTGCAGACCAGCTCACCACTTAATTAAGTGAACAGTGTGATTAGCTTTAATCAACACGTCATCAGCTCAGCACGTTGATAACAGCTGACAGACGTCACTCACGTCATCACGCTTATAAAACGCTGCACACACACCTGAAGCTCAGAGGAAGCAGGTAGCACACACACGAGCTAAACTAGCTGCACGTGCTAAACAATGTAGCATGATGCTAACAACAACTAACTGCTCATGCCTCGACTCACCAATCAGCGATCAGCGTGTCACTGCGCGTGTCACTGCGTCAACACGTCACAAGTTCGTTCCAACACGTCCGGTTCTTCAGCTCGTGTTAGTTTAAGGAGCGGTCAGTGGGCCGCGGGAGGCCACGCCCCTTCTGCCCCCTTCATGGAGCTCATTGGTCAAATGTCTGTCCAATGAGCAGCGATGAGAAGTATCGATCCCGTCTACGTCACACATCGCGTGTGATCCACCTGTTTGTGTTTGAGATAATGGCAGGTGTTAAATTACTGACACGCCCCTCATTAGCATAATGAGGCAGCATTAAGAAATGTAAAAAGGAAATAAAGAGATAAATATATTAAAAGATTTCAAATTGATAGATTGATAAATAATAAATGATTTTTATAAATGAAGTGACACCCTCATTTATTGGTAACATCATGTTTGGTGGATAAAAGCATTTTAATTTATTTACTGAGACGTTTTTATTCATTTCTAATTTAGTTTCTTGGTCATGGAGTTTTAGATACATTGATAATTAATCGGTTAATTTTATAAAAGGCCAATTTTAAGCCTTTTGTATGACAGTTTCCACTGAACTATCCTGATGTTTCTAAACCAAACTCCACTCATAAAACCCTGTGTTTTACCGTCCTGCTGTCTGTGTTGGTTCTGTTGGTTCTGTTGGTTCTGAGGATGAAGACTTGACATCATGAGGAGAATCTGATTCTGATGGTTCTTCATCTTCAGCTTCATCGTGCCTCATCTTTGTATCTCTCTTTTCATCTCTGAATCTAAAGCCTCGTTCACGCCGCAAGTCTTAATGCTCAATTCAGATGTTTTGCTCAGATGAGATGAGATTTTGGTTTGTCTGTTCACATTACCTTTTAAAATGTGGCCTGTATCAGATTCCACTGTGAACTGTTGGTGGTTTCGAACTGACCCGCATGTGCAAAAGAACAATAACCATGACATCATCACAGCACGCTGTCGTCTCCTCCTGCTTGGTAGCGATCCAGCTGCTCTGACGGCTGACAGCTGGGCTCATCGCCCGTAACACAGCTCAGCTCGTTATAAAACGGGCAGGTGATGCGACCACGACCGCTTCGGTTGTTGGAATCATTCACTTCTTTAAATTTAGTTTTCAGGCTCTTCAGCTTCCTTTGGCAGTGCAGCCTCGTTCTCTCGTGTCCCCGTTCTTCCATTTTGTTTGATATTTTTTCAAAATCGGAGCGGTGACAATATGATCCTTCTAGTTTAGCTTGAATTGAAATATCTCCTCACATACTGATAAGGTGTAACACTTCACTCCCCACTGACTTGTTCCATCACTGTTCTCCATTTTGTAGACCTGGTCAAGTTTTTAATTTTACTGTCTGTACTTGCCGGCACATGATTGTTCCAAATGTCGATGTAGATTGACGTTAAAGTCGCATAAAATCTGCCTTGGTTGTTCACACTGACCTGGGTCTGATTCAGGACCACGTGTGGAAGTGATCTAAATCTTTTGACTGTTCACAGCTACACCTGAAGAAGACTGACCTGGTCACCTGACCTCAGATTGTAGCCTGCAGTCTGAACAGGGTCTAAATGCTTGTTGACACAAAATGGCTGCTGGTTTGTGTCTCTGACTGCTGTTCCTGTGGATTATCACGTCTTTGTAATAACCCTTTATGGCAGATTTGTCAGACAGTGTCGATGAAATCCTTCGGTCACGCAGCTCAGCGCCGTCTCGGGAGTCGACCCGATAATCTTTTTATCACTTTATTGTTGTTTGGTTGTAAACTGAAGCGCTCCTTAATTAAACTCACGCCTTTGTTTTATTCTGAAAAGCTGTTTCACGGCTGCAGACGCCGGATTTAGTTTTTACTTCCAAGAACTGAACACATTGAATCACCAGTTGTGTTCAGACTGGGAGAACTGGACCGGACCTCCAACTGTGCTGGTTCCTGTGTTCTGGTCTTGGTGTGAGAAGCAGGTTTGTTCCTCAGTGCAGATTTAACTAAAAGATTTGTATGATTTATTTTCTTCAGATGTCACAACAGTGAGGAGGCGTCACAGGTGAACTGCTCGTGTGTTCACGCTTCACCTGGTAACAGGTCGCTGAGTGTTGAGACGCTGGCAGACGTCTGGTTGTTGAAGGTTTAACTAGAACATGTTCTGGGTTCAGACGGGTCGGGTCGGGCTCAGTGGATGTAGCTAGCAACCGCGTGCTAAAATTAGCACGATACTCTAATGCTAACATGCTCGCTAACGGTACGAACAAAAAACAAACGAGCAGCCTTTTAATTTCAGTAAGATAAAGTCTTCTGTGGCTCCAGAGGAAGCTGCATGTCATCTGCCTCCAGTGATGTCACTCAGTGGCTCAGTTGCACTGTGGGTAATGTAGGCACCAGGTCTTGATCTATCACTGGACTTTAGGGTTATGCACCTTAATGAACCAAAGGTGCATCCTGGGTTTCACGCTGCTCTAGATGGTGAAAGAAATACAAACAAGCCGGAGCATCTTTCTCCTCGACAGCAGCAGGAGAATCAGTGCAGCAACACAACTGGATCAGAACTTCTCTCATCGCAGTATTTTGTTGGTCTTGTCCGTGAATCACATGACGATCCTGCAGCAACATTAATGATCGTGTTGTAGAACGACACAAACCCGTCTGATCGATCAGAGACTCTTCAGGTCGTATTAAGACGCTGTTATCGTTCATGTGTCTTCTGTGATCTTCGCGTCCTGAATCAGCTCATCTGAACTAAACCCTGCTGTCTGTCTGTCCGTCTTTCAGATCTCAGCCCGGCAAGTTCGACCGGCAGCTCCAGGAGCTTCGTCTGCAGTCAGTGTGGTCGCTCGTACCGCCACGCCAGCTCCCTGCTCAACCACAAGAACAGCCACAAGACTGGGACCTACTTCTGCAGCTCCTGCCAGAAGGAGTTCCCCAACCTGATGTCTCTCAAGAACCACCGCCGGATCCACACCGAGCCCAAACGGTACCGCTGCCCTGACTGCGGCAAGTCTTTCAGGGTGTCCACGGCGCTCGTCTGCCACCGCCGCATCCACACCAAGGAGAAGCCGTTCTCCTGCCAGCAGTGTGACAAGCGCTTCTCGTCCCGGTCCAACCTGAGGCACCACATGAAGGTGCACTGGCGGGGTCCGCCACTATCTAGGGGGACGTCATCTGCCTTCCTCGCCGTCCCCTCCAGACCCTTCAGCTGAACGTCCTGAAACAGGCTGAAGAACCTCAAAACCCTTCGTCCCTGGTCCGGTCCGGTCCAGTTCAGGTTGAAGTCTCAGAGGAAACTGAACCACTGAGAGAAGCTTCATGATTCCTCTGAAACATTTGACCTGAAAGCCATCGAAACCTGAACTCAGCTGCTTCAAAATGAAGCTCACTGTGGCAAATGTAAAATATGACGAGTCAACTACGACTCCCAGGATGCATTTCACTTACAGACATCAATCAGATGCATTCAAGGTGTGTTTAGAAATCTGTTACATTCTCAGACGTTCTGAATTCTCTGAGAGACGCCTGACTGGCTTCATCACCATAGCAACAGCAGCTGAGGCTGATGGGTAATGTAGTAATGTAGGGAAACAGAAAAACTTTGATTGAAAAGCGTCTCTGGAGTTTTTGGATCATGTGACTTCTGATCTTTCAGTTTACCCTCATAAACCAATATGTAAACACATAATCTGATATATTGATCACTTGATATTTCTGAATTTGTATAATTGTAAGATTACGTCTCTGAATCTTTTAGAATGAGGCGTCACACCTTCAGACTGCCGCTTCGTCCCTGATGAGATTCTCAGGCTGGCGTCACACGAACGTCTCTGATCGTCTTCATGGATCATCTGTGTGACGACCTCCGTGGTGCGTTCAGGGTCAGACTGTGAAACATGAAAGACGATGGGACCTGGAGGACGTCGTGGACCTGAAACGAGGACATTTGTGTCTTTCTGCTCGTGTGTTGTGTTCAGACGTGTTGCTCACCTGAAGCTGAGGACGTGTATTCTGTGGAAGATGCCTTCAGGTGAGCCAGAGAGAACCTGTAAAAAAGAGCGACGGACTCAAACCTGTGAACTTTCGTACTGAGTCACATGTTGAAGGAGGGTGAGGACGTCGTCTCTATGTGAGGCGTTCAGGGCCGATCATGGAGGGTCGGGTTCTTCACAGGCAGCAGGTGGAGGGCGTGGCCTCAGTTCACCTGTCGGAGCCGATCAGCCAATCAGCAGAATTCTGTCTGATTCAAACATTAGATCCTTTACCGACCCGCCAGAATAAAATCCGCCATGTTTTTTTTAATTCTGTGTTTAATAATCTCAAAAGTTAATGTGAGAAATGTTTTTAATGTTTTTAATGTTTGAGTTAATGTAAACATGAATGTGCTCATTAATTATGAAAAACTGTCAAAATTAATTGAGACTTAAATCAAATTTATATATTTGAACTTTATGTTTGAGATAATATTTAATAAGTATAATATTTCTCATTTGTTATCTGATAGTTAGAAGGAAGTCGTCATCAGTGTTTCTTTATGATGAGACGTTTCATGATGACATTCATCACTTACACATTCAGTGTGTCACATTCATGTTTCGCATAATTATCAGATACTATCTCAGAATAATGAAAAGTAAAAACAGTGATTATGAGATTAATTACTGTTTCTCAATGAAAAACTCAGTTATGACTAATTATGAAATGAAGTGTCTAATAATTATAATATAATCATCTGATCATCGTTGTGTCCTGACAAACATCTGATGACGTCATAATTCTGGTTTTCAGTGAGACTGAATATTAATAATGATTATCAGACAGATAGTTCTTATAAACGCTTCATGATAGAAACAGTCAGCTGGTGAATTGTTTCTCTCACAGCGCCACCTGCTGACCAGGTGTGACAGCAGCCACGCCTGTTTCTTCTTCTGTGGTGGAGCCTGCTGGAGGTTCAGACTACGGAGACGTAGAATCAGAACTGACGTGAATGCCGCACGTCATCAGTTTTCTAAACTTCAGCTGGTTTATCAGCTCGTCATCGCGGCGGCCATTTTGTGTCCCCTCCCCGCACCTGCAGCTGTGCACACCTGGACGCTGCAGACACAAACCTGACACGTTGTCATGGACTCATAATGAGCCGTGAATAACGAGCGTCTGGTGATTCTGCAAATATGAGAAACTAACAAAAGTTACAGTTTTGATGAAACTGTTCGTACAGTAATTCATTCTTACATGACGGCAGATGCAACCTGCAGACCAGGGGAATCGAACCAGCGACCTTCTGGTAACAAGGCGCTGGCTCGACCTCTGAGCCACAGCCGCCACATTTACAGATCTGGAAACTTTAACCACAGAAGAGCTCAACACAAAGATCTTTCATCAGGAGAAACTGAGTCGTGAATATTTGAATCTTTCTGGTAATTTTCATTTTCATCATTAAGTTTTGATTTGAACAAAGTGTAAATGTGATCAGACTTTCTGTCGATCGGATAATGAGATTTATTCTACATGATTCTCTGACCGTTTGTGTCCGACAGACTCATCAGTCAGTAATCAAGTCAAAGCTTTCAGCTTCACATCCGACTCAAAGTTCATCCAGCGACAGAACCGCGTCAGCCTGCACGCTGCAGGCGGGGATGCAGAATGGCGCAGTGGTAGAGCGACCGGTAGAACGTAGCAGTAGACGTCGGGTTGATGATGTGTTGTTGTCGTACGTCTGTTTCAGCTTTTACATGTAAACAACACAAATAACTGTAGATTAGAATGATTTCTACTGTAACGAACTGACTCACCAGCAGCTGGAGGAGGATGAACCTGAACGCATCACTGCATAGGAACACCAGTGTTTTACTGTTTTCACATATACACACACACACACACACACACAGTCCTGATGCCACAAATACAACACATGTAGATTCATCCACCACTGAAAATAGTCCCTCCGTCACACTTCACCTGGTGTCAGCTGACAGAATCAGGACCATCATCAGAACTGAAGCTGAACAAAGGTGAACATTCACCTCTGAAACATGAAGTTTCTCCTCCTGATTTTCTTTCCTCAGTTGAGTTTTTCCACCAGTACGAGAAGAGAAGAGAAGAAAAGTGAAGTGAAGTGTGGAGCTGCTGTGATGATCTGTACGACTCTGTTCTTCTGTGTTTTTATAAATAAATCCTGTTTCTACACCGTCTGACGTCTCTTTGGTTTTAAGTCTCAGCTGGACTTCAGTCTGCTCTTCCTGTCGGCGCTGACTTCACTTCCTAGTAAAATGCAGATGTAATGTTGAGGTTCTGGAGGTGATTATGTGGATCAGAGCCATTCACAGGTTTCATGTACCGCTGGACCTGCAGGAACATTATGTTGAGCTAAAGCTAAATTCAACAACATCCTGAGTTTTGTCTTCAAAGAGCTCCTCGCACTGCTGTTAGCACCAGACTGAAGGAGTTGTTAGCATCAGGCTGAAGGAGTTGTTAGCATCGGGCCACAGGAGCATTATAACACAAAGGGCTTTATTTATTTACGTTCCTGCTGATTTGCTGGTTTGATGAGTAAAAAAGACACAAAGCAATAAAGATTACGGCGGCGACACGTTTACACTGAACAATCCTTTTCTTTATTCATTTTTTGTTATCATTTCAATATGTCTGTCAGGGTTTGTTTTTTTTTAAGTTTTTATTTTAAATTAAAATTTTGACACACTTATAAAAGACAGCATCTGCATAGAGTTGTCATCTTAAAGATCCATGAAGAGAGAGAGAG